>JAODAL010019686.1:0-71349 GCA_025379985.1 Phyllomedusa bahiana
GGAGCGGCGCCCCCGCCGCGCTCCCCCCAAACCCCCCGTCCCCCCCCTTTATTCACGCCGGATTTGTGAGCTAAAAAGGGCTCACAAATCCCGGTAATAAGCCATGTAACAGGGCCCTTTATAGGTCCGGACCCTTCTAATTTTTGGTTCTGATTTTCAAATAAATCCTGTATAAAAGGAACTTTTTGATAAATGATGTAATTGCTGAAAAGGAAATTTCGTAATAAAATTTATTTAATCTTGCTGTACCAAAAATTTTAAACATTTAATATATTTTTTTTTTTTATTAGGATATTTTCACAAATGTATTCTTAGCCCCGTATTTCCCAAGTTTTTGCGTTTTTCAATGCGCCTGAATTACGGGCCGACATTACGGTAATTCTTTTTCATTGGGCTTAATACCTGTTCTATCCCCCACGCTCAATAAGCGGGGGAGAAGAATGCCAGTGAAAAGTTCAGAGGGGCGCCGTTCTGAAATTGCGGGCGAGAGCGCTGCACTTTACACTATCCCAGTACAATGCTCAAAATAACCCGTGTGAACAGGGGGCCCTTAGGCTAGTTACACGGTTTTTTTTTTGGGACGTTTTTCGTCCGTAATCGCCCTTTTACCCGTGAATTACGGGCTGAAATAATCCCGGTCTACGGTAACCCATAGTTTCATAGAGAACTATGGATTACGTCTTCTCTCCCTCCGAAACAAAACGGCGAGCGGGGGGGGAAAGTGACATGCTACTTATTCAAGGCGTATACGCGCTGTCCATAACCATGTCTTTGAGGCCGGCACTCCGGCCCCGCCCCCCCCCCCGGTGACAGGCGTAATTCGGGGTGAAATACGTCCAAAATTTAAACCTGTGAACATGGCCTTTGTCATTTTATTTTTTACTTTTGTTAAATGAACAGACAATGGATAAAGGCCCAAAAAAAGTGCAGAAAAACATGTTTGGGGGGGCTGCTTAAGCAAAATGTTCTCCACATGCTAATAGAAACCCATTCCAAAAATGCGTTTTTTATCATAATCCTTATTTATTGCTTACTGAAATAAACAACGATCTAATCCAAATATAAAAAAAAATAAATTTGACGCAAATTTGAAAACATTTAAATAATTATTATCCCAAATACAAAAATTTAACGTTAGTTTAATTTTTTTTAAAAGGAAAATTTAAACTTTTCATCGCAGTACCCTTCCACCTATTGTTTTAAAAAAGGGATTTGCTTTTTTTATTTACATTTGCAAGTAACTTAAATAAGTGAGAAGAGGGCCCCCCCCAAGTCTCTTGCTGATACACAAATAGGTTCCAAAACAACAATATAAACAAATAAACGGGATTTGGGCACATAGCTCATAAATAAATTTTAAATGACATATGTAAAACAGAAAAAAAGGGAGGTAGGGTACAAACCAAATGTTAAAAGAGTGGCGGAATCCTCTCAATCAGTGCTCCCAAACCCATTGTAAGGTCACCTATGGGGGGTCTGCCTTTATTGGGCAATCTTTTCTGCATAATATTAGCAAGTCTGCTCATGGGGACAACTTTATTTCTTATAAGTCAAAACTGTAACTACACTCCAACTACGTTGTGAAGATGTCACGGACACTCTAATTTTTCCCTGGCTTACCCTGCCTAAACAAAGCAGCCGACCAAAAAAGGGCGTCCCTGTGCAGGAATCTTATCTTGACCAAACCCTTTTTCCCAAAATGAAAGGGAAATAGAAGATAAAAAGACAGCTGGCAAACAGGTACACACGCAACAGAAAACAGAAGATAGTAAAGTCAGACTGGTCAAGGTCAAACCAGGAGATCACACAGCAGACAGAAGAATAACCAAGATATAAACTGTAGTCCACACCCAATGGAAATCCAATAAAACAGCAAACACACAGGGACAAGAGCCAGGATACAGGAAACAATAACAGGTAAAGACAGAGGAAACCGGAAGTTTAAATATCCCACCCCAGCTAGGGATTGGCCCAGGTACGTAACTGTTAAGGTTCCGTACAGAACCCTGGCTAAGTCTTGAAGAGACCAGAACCTTTTAAAGGCCCCCCCCCCCCCCTTTTATGAGGGACCACTGGATCCTCAGGTCTATGGCCTGGTTTACATAGGAACTTAGGGCCACATGTATGAAAACTGTCTTGGTCTAATACTTTCTTTATTGTCCATAGCAACCAATTAGAGCGCCTCTTTCCTTTTTTCAGAGCACTATATGAAATGAAAGGGGAACTCTGATTGGTTGCTATGGACAATAAAGAAAGTATTAGACCAAGACAGTTTTCATACATGTGGCCTTTAGTGTGGATGTCCACACAAGTCGGTTCACATAAAGTACTGTATGTGATTCCTGACCCTTAAAAAATCCACAATTCTCTCCACTTTGAATTCTAGACCTGGACTGGAGGGGGAGGTTCTTTTCAGGGACCGAAAACATTGTGGATCCGAAAGGTCAGAGGAAGACTTAGACTATAAGAGACTGGATTTATGACCTGTAATCAGGTAAGGACCAACAAATTTAGAAGCCAAATTGTGACATGGCACTTTCAGTCTCATGTTTTTTGTAGTGAGCCAAACTTTATCCCCCACCTCGAAGGCTGGTCTTGCAGTGCGCCTTTTATCAGCATTCTTCTTTTGAATCATGTGGGATTTCCTATGGTTCAACTGAACCAGACTGTGCAGAGTTTCTCAGATTCAACCTCTACCTCAGGGTTATTGGAAGCAAAGGAGAGAGTGCCAAAATGAGGATGAAAACAATAATTACAAAAGAACGGCAAAGTATCAGTGGAAACATTGTGATGATTATTCATGGCAAACTCAAGTAGAGAAATGTATGCTAGCCACTCAGCCTGATTATCTGCACAATAATACCAAAGATTAAAATGCTCAGTTTGATCATTAGACTCAGAATGGAATGCAGAGGAATAGGACAACTGGATTAAGAGTTTGATACAGAAGATCCTACAGAATTTAGCCACGAACTGTACACCTCTGCCAGAAACAATGAGCCTCATGTATGAAAACTGTCTGGCTCTAAGACTTTCTTTGTTACTCCATCCAAGAAATGACACCATTCTTCAAAAGCTCACTTAAAAGTGAGAAAATCCTAATTCCCAATGTCATAATTTCTCTCTGTAGGGGAAAATTTATGTGAGAAAAAGGCGCTAGGCTGTAAGTTAGTCAATGAGAGAGGCCCTTGTGACAGAACTGCCCCTACTTCTACCACGGAAGAGTCAACTTCCACAATAAAGAGGCGCGGGAGATTGGGTTGAACCAGAACAATGGCTTCAGTAAAAGACTTCTTCAAGGTCTCAAAAGCACAACTTGTTTCAGTTTTCCAAACATTCACCCCTTTTTTCATGAGATCTGTCAAAGGTTTGGCTATGGATGAAAAGTTACAGATAAACTTTTTGTAATAATTGGTGAATCCTATTAATCTTGGCAGCACTTTCACGGAGTTCAGCTGTACCCAATCCAAAAGGTTTGCCTTTATGGGATACATATGGAAGGCATGCGGTGTGAGAATATAACCAAGCAAATGTAACTCTTGGACTCCAAAGAAACATTAAAATCACCATAAAAGGGTTTTTTCCCTGAGAATCTGCAGGACGGGGGCACATGTTTCTACGGGGGGAAACCATCGGGGGAAAATAAAAAAAAATTTATCTGTAAACAATAACATACTGCACAATGATATTTTGAAAGATGTCATTAACAAAGCTTTGGAAAACCGCCTGTACATTGCATAAGGACATAACCAAATAATCAAGATGCACATCGGGGGTATTAAAGGCGGTTTTCCATTCATCTCCTTTGCGGATGTGTATTAAATTATATGCACCCAGCAAATCTAGTTTGGAAAACCAGGTAAACAGACCTAGAATGAGAGGAAAGAGGTACTGATTTTTAAGGGTTATCTTATTCAACTCCTGATAATCAATGCAAGGCCTCAGACCAACATCCTTCTTTTTAATAAAGAAGAATCCGGCCCCCCCATGGGGAAGTAGATGGATAAACATGGCCCTTGTGGAGACATCTTTGAATAGCTTTCATACCTCTTTTTTCTACCCAAAAAATTAATAACCAACCCCTTGGGGAAATTTGACTTCGAAACAAATTATAGCACAATCATAGGGCCTATGTGGTGTATGTAATTTGCAGCGTTTCTCAGAAAATACATCAGAAAACTTTCAAATAAACTAAAGGTAAAGACAAATCACTGGGAGGAAGAGTAGAAAATGAAAGTGTTAGACAATGTTTATAATACCTAGGACTCCATCGAATAACATCAGCTTTCTCTCAATTGATTACTAGGTTATAAACTTGTAAAAATGGTAGCACCAGAACTACATCTGCTCATAGCTAATACAAAAAAAGAAATACTATCGGAGTGTAGAGAATCTATTTTTAATTTGACAACAGGAGTGTGGAACTTAATTTCCCCCTGACAGATAGGGGTGTTGTCAACAGCAACCAGGTTAACTGGGGTCATGAGAGGCAATAATGGGGTGCCCAATGTGCCCGCAACTCAGGGGGTCCCGGGAAAATTTCCCGCTGAACCAATGCGATAAATGCTAGCCCCCGGTTAACGTGGTTACTATAAGCAATACAAACAGGCAAAACAACTTTTTGTGAGAAAATGGGAAATTTTTTTAGTCAGGTAACCTTCCCCGATCACCCAGGCAATGGAGTTTTCCGGAATCTAATGCTTGAGGCAGTTCCGGAAAAGCTGACCCGCTGCTCTGCAGTAGAAACAAACTCCCTTCGGCTTTCTGAGGATTCTGCACCCTCTAGGAGACATGGTTGATTCCAGCAGGTTTAGCATAAGCTTCACAGGGGGTACATAGAAACTGCATTATGGGAGGACATAGTCTTCTGCAGTTGAAAACCCTCGTTTTATCTTTCCCAACTGCACAACCAAGCATCTGGTCCACCCAAAAAGGTTTTTTTCCACCAGTATTAAATCTTGTTTGCCAAGGGTCAAATATTATTTCTCATGCAAAAGAAAATAATTTAAAAATTTAAACTGTGTTTTCTGGTTTTTATTTTGGATATTCTGTCTTCAATGTTAAATAAAACTCCCTTAAAATTAAAAATGTTTAGTCTTATTTGTAGGGGAAAAACTTACAAATCACTAGGACAAATAAAATTTCCTTTCACTGTATATCGACGGGTGGAAATGCCCCTCTTGGGTGACTAGCCAGGGGAAAAGGAGCCCCAAACCCAAAATTGGTTATGGGTGCCCACAATATTTTGTAACCCAGCCATCTACTAATGGTAAAACCTGGAAAGGGGGTTTAAAGTTCTGTTCACAAATGCCAGAAGTCTAGGGAATAAAATGGGGGAGTTTAGGGGTTTTGTTCTAGAGGGGTAGATTAACGTGGGTTTGGGGTTGCTGAACATGGCTGGATTCCTTGCATAATTGGGCTGTTAACCTAAGGGGTTTTACTCTATTTAGGAAGGACAAGGCAAACAGGAAGGGTGGAGGAATGTGTCTGTATGGAAGGAATGATATAAAAGCAAGTGTGAAAGAAGCAATAGTACGGTGGAGATGTGGAAACCTTGTGGGTTTAAATAAAAATGAGGGGTAACAGAAAAAATATTTTTTTTTGTGCAATCTATAGACCCCCGAATATCACTAAGAAGATAGAGGGTCAGCTGTATAAACAAATGGAACGGCAGCACAGGTGTGTACAGTGGTTATAATGGGTGACTTTAATTACCTAGATATTGACTGGGGTCATGGTTCTGCTTCAACTGCAAAGGAAAAGTTCCTCAACCTGTTATAGGACAATTTTATGAGTCAGTTTGTGGAAGATCCCACTAGAAATGATGCTCTGTTGGATCTGGTAATTTCTAACAAAGCAGAAATTGAAGGAGTTGTCACTGTTTCTGAAAACCTTTGTAACAGTGACAACAATATAATTACTTTTAACTTATACTGGAAGAAATTCATTCATAGACCCAGAGGGGAAAAACATTTTATTTCCACTTTTTGAGCGCTGCACTACAGGACATAGACTGGGAGCAGCTATTACCAAATAATGATGCAGAAGTCAAAATGGGAGACCTTTAAATATACTTTGGGGAATTATATTTCAAAATGTATTCCTATAGGTAACAAGTATAGGCGATTATAATTAAATCGAACTTGACTTCTACCTTCTGTTAAAAGGGCGCAAAATCTAAAAAGGGCATTTAGAAAATAGTCAGAGGGGTCAGCATCAGCTTTTGAAAATTACAAAGAGCTTAATAAAATCTGTAAAAAGGTGATTAAATCAGCTAAAATACAAAACGAAAGGCAGGTAACTGAGGACAGCGAAACAAACCCCAAGAAATTCTTTAAATATATAACTGCAAAAAGTCGGAGCATGTAGTATCCTTAAATAATAGTAATAGGGAGCTGGTCAATGGGGATCAGAGCTACTAAACATGTTCTTCAACTCTTTATTTACAAACGAGTAGAAAGTAGTAGATGGAGCCGGTGTCACTGCTGATGTGGGTCGTACCAGTACTGTGAATACATCAACTGATATAATAAATTCTCAGTGTAGAAAAGGTCCAAGCCAAGTTAAATAAACTGAATGTGAACAAGGCTCTAGGCCCTGATGGCATACCCAGAAGTATTCTTAAAGAGCTCAGCTCCCATTTTTTTTCTGTGCCCCTGTACAGGATATTTAGAGCTTCTCTGGTGACTGGTATAATGCCCAGAGACTGGCCAAAGGTAAATAAGCTTCCCATCTTCAAAAAGGGCTCTAGGTCTTATCCAGGTAATTATAGACCAGTAAGTTTAACATCTAGTGTGGGAAAACTGTTTGAGAGGCTTATAAGGGACTGTATACAGGAATATGTGGCTTAATCTATTATCATAAGTGTTTGCCAGCATGGTTTTACGAGGGGAAGAAAATGTCAGACCAACCTGATCTGTTTTTATGAAGAGGTAAGTTTTATATAAAGTGTTTTTAGACTTTGCAAAGGCATTTGACAAAGCATCTATTGAGTAAATTAAATCCTATTGTTTTAGAAATAACAATGTTTAACTGAATTAAAAAACTTTCTATCGGATCATGCTCAAAGAGTGGTGGTAAATGATTCCTGCTCTCAATGGTCCCTGGTTATAAGTAATGACTCAGTTTATTTATTAACAATATAGGGAAGAGATTAATAGCACAGTTTCTCTTTTTGCAGATAATATTAAGTTAGGTAATGTAGTGCAATCTATGAAAGATGTTCATAAAGTGCAAGCAGACCTGGACAAACTGAGTTTTTTGGTATCCATTTGGCAAATGGGGTTCAATGTGGATAAATGTAAAGTTTTGTATCTTAGTACTAATAATCTGCAGGCACCATATGTCCTAGGATGTGAAAAACTGTGAGAATCACAGATCTGGGTGTTTTTGTAGATCATAGACTACAGAACAGGATGCAATGTCTATCAGCTGCCTCTAAGGCCAGCATAATATTAGCATGTATTAAAAGAGGCATGGACCCGCAGGACAGGGATGTTATTTTATTGCTATATAAATAAATGATGCAGCCTCACTTGAAATATGCTGTTCGGTTCTGAGCTCCAGTTTATAGAAAGTAATTAAGCTAGAAAAGGTGCCAAGCTGAGCAACCAAACTAGTAAGGAAAATAGAACATCCTAGTTATGAGGAGAGGTTAAAATAATTAAACTTATTTAGTCTTGAGAAAAGATAGCTCTGGGGAGACGTATATAAGTATATAAATGGCCCTTACAAAAAATATGATGAAAGCCCTTTTTTTGAGTGCATTTGTAGCGTAGAGTGAGCCTGAATCTATGAACCTGTTCTACTGCAGGTCATAGATTTAGCGCTTTCTAGCTACTAAACGATAATTCTGGCACAGGTAAACCACTTTTAAAGTGATCTACTTGTTCAAGCAGTAATGTGCCTGGATTTGCTGATCAAAAGGCATACATATGTAGTTTCATATTCCTCCAGCATACCCCCCAATCGGAGGTGCATTACAAAGTCCTGCGGGCGCTTGAAATTCATCTAACATTGAAGTGCGCCTGATTAAAAATATAGCGAACGATGTACTAGTTTTTGGGCTGAAAAGACGCCAGACTTCTGGTGCAGCCCCGAATATTCATGGCGCCCTTTGTCTAGAGAAAATAAAGATTCAATCTCCAGAGGAGAAAAGCTTTCTTTACCATGAAAACTGTAAATCTGTGGAACAGCCGCCCGAGGAGCTTGTCACAGCAGGAACTGTTGAGGCTTTCACAAAAGGATTAGATAACTACCTAAAACCAAAAAATATTATTACTTTTGTAGCCGTATAAAAGTCTAGATCCAGTCTGGTGGCAATTTTGGGATCAGAAATTAAATATTAATTTAGAGCAGATTGGTTCTTACCTTCTTCATCAGTGTGGGAAACCAAGCTTAAAAATTACCATTCCCCTTCCCTTCCTCCATATTTTTCCCCAAACTTGGTTGAACTTGATGGACATATGTCTTTTTTTCAACGGTAGTAACCATGTAGCGATGTAACTATTTTTATCACTATATCTGTGTCACTGCTACTTACCTAATTATGATCAGTAACTGTCATAGGAGTTTTTCCTCCACCACATGTAGAGAGTATATGGAACAGTCATTGTGATTACATAATTTAGGGACTTTATGTGTCTCTATAAGTGACATCTCAGCCTTTAAGGATACGTCTAAATGGCAAGGATTTATAGCAGATTTTTGAAATGGTTTTCAGATTTTGAAACCGTAAAAACTGCCAGAAAACATATCCATAGACCCCAATAGAAAATCCAGGCTGCAGTCTACACGTCTCAGATATTCTGAGGTCGGATTTCAAAACAAGCGGTTTTGCAAAAAACGTGGAACATATACATTTTTCTGCCGTGTTTCATTTGGAAAATGGTGGATTATTGTACTATTTAATTCAATGGGATGGCCGGATCTAAAAACTGTTAAAAAGTATGCAAAAATATGGAAACCAACACTGAACACTGGCACTGACAGGCCAGTTCTAAATAGCTTTAAGGCAGTGTAGAATGCTCCAGAATATAAGAACCTGTTCTTCTGCAGTTCATACAAACATGCGTCTAGTGCCAATACGACAAGTCTGGCTCAGGCAGACCACCTTTTATCTAGTCCGGCTGTTCTAACTGTTATGTGCCTAGGCTGGGCATTAAAGAATCATAAATGTGTCTAATTCTACAAATGTGGTGCGACACGCCCCCAGAACGCCCTAAATCTTTGGCGCATTAAAAAATGACACACAGGCGCTTATTACGCCAAAGTTTGGAATGCGACTGTTCATACATCTATAGAACAAGTCTACTACAGCTTTTTGACACCAAAATACTGGCGTAGCCCCGTTTATGTGTAAAATACTGTTCAAATACTGGTCGTAATCTACTTAGGAATTCTATCAGTATTTATACTTAGCCGTGTGGACGCAACCTAAGACTGTTTGAAACTGTCCACTAATATCTAGAACTATAAGCAGCAAAAGAATGAACAAGCATAAGGCTGATTCATGAAATTCCTCAATGGAACATATGGAAGACTTTAGTTTTTTGGATGGAATATCTCTATAACAAGAAAATTAAAAATGGATGTGAAATCTGCAGCATGCTTACTTTAAAGGAATAAGCATGTCAGGTCATATATATTTTAAGAGTTGAGTGTTCTGCATACTAACAAGTGAATTTTTATTCTACAACTTTGAGATTCGTAATACGATAGGAAAGTGTTTGTGAGAAGCCTAAGGGTATATTCACTAGAAGCAAATTTGTTGAAGAAAGATTCTGCAATTGTCCCACTCTTTTCAAAAGGACTGGCAGCCATCCATGTGCTTACTACTGAAACAAGCTCATTCAGAACAATGAGAGTGATTTTCATTTGGAGAAATGTCTGCAACAAATTTTCCACTTGTAAATACACCTCGTTTTTTAAAGTTCCTGTGTGCTCTGATACAGTTATTGTGAAATGTGCAGAATTGTCTTGATGAAGCTAACTTTAACTTGTCCTACTACGCAGATGACATCCTGGACTTGCTGCGGTGTCTGTTCTGTGTTGATAAAATAGCATAAGGAGCTGTTGATAGTTAAACCCACATTTTCAATTTTATGAAATAGCTTATGCATCTAACAATTTATATTATAACTTCAGAGAATAAAAAGAAGTCCTTGACTTGTCCTCTACTGTCAATTTGTTAAAAATCCTTTACGAACTATTTCACTAGTCATTGACCATAAAAAGCCATTTGTGCTCATTTCATGCACATTACTTAACTTTGTACATCTCAGCCAGTACATTAACTCAGTTCTGGGACATGCGCCTGAATCGAAAACATCCTAAATGCTTTGTGAAATCAAATCCATTGTAGCAGTCTGCTGGACATCATGGGTCTAAAACTACTTGGATGGCATACATATATAGCCACAATTTCAGTTTGGCTGCAATAGATGTGGAATAATAATGTGCCAGCATTCTTCTGCAGGATGGACTTACTGCATGCCAGGAGCTTCCGGGTCAGTGCTGGCTGCCAAGAGAAGTTGTTTAACAAGATATAAAATTAATATTATAGGTAAACTGAATTTATGAGAATGGCAGATTATTGTGTTAAATAGCGTAATTTTGTTAATATTATTCATGTTTATTTCACTAAACATAATTACTAGCTTTAGGTATGTACTGATAAGTAGCTCTTTGTATTATTTAATATGCATGGGTACAGTATTTGTAATCCTCATTAATTCAGGTAATCCAATGCAAAGCATTTGGGAATTTATAGACATCATATAATTACAATTATTTTACAAATCAATAATCTCTAAAAGTAGACATTCCAAGAAAAACAATAAACGATGCTATTCTGTAATACATAATCGCTTGCTATCCTAACGTTTCCTTTTATGAGCAGATGGATTAGGATTATGTTTTCATGCTGTGTCAGAAAGATTTCACATTGTAAACTAAAGGTTTAAAGAATTAAAGGGTTGTCCAGCTTTATGTTTTTTAATGTGTTTATTTATAGAACGGAAATCATACAGTTTTCTAATATACATGCATTTCAAATTCTGCTCATATACCTTTGTTATAGCAAGGCAGTAGTCCCTGTTGGCACTACAGAATGGTGTAACTCACAAATAAGTCTTGTGTCATGCATCCATGGGCTATGTGATTAAGGAACATACATCATATAACCACCTGGCATTCAGTTAGCAGCAGAGTTACATGACATCCCTGGCTTTAGTGATTAAAGGGGTGTTCTTATCATAGACTTTGTTTGCATATTGTATGGACTGCAGGTAGTGGATCCACTGAGCCACTGTAAGCGATGGTATAAGCCGCACCAGGGAGCGGAGTCTAAGAGGCCATTGGCTTTCACCAGAGCCCGCCACAAAAAAGGTTGGGATTGCTGCAGCAGACGACCTCCAGGTCGTGCGACTAGCCTGTGATGGCAGCCAAGGTGTGATGTAGTCCATTATCGTGCAGAAGGCTCAGGGCAGTTGGCAAGAATTGTGGTCAAGGGACGGAGACAAGAAGGTTTGATACATGGTAAGATAGGAACACTGGTAAAAGCTTTCACTCAGGCAAAGGCACTGAAGATTCGGCAGGGAGGTCAGGGGAGTGCTGATAATATAGGGTAAGGTAGGGTCAGCGGCCAGCAATAACCCAATTGCCAGCTTGCTGGCCTTTTCAATTTTCCAGTGTTGACGCAAGCAAGTCCCTGCTCCATAGCTGGCTGGCAGAGACAGTGCAGGGAGCGAGGAGAGGTGAGTAGCCAATGCGGGGAACAGGACACGGCGCCACTCGTGGAGATCGGGGCAGAGGAGCTGGAGGTACGGGTGTGACATCAGTAATAGTACCTCCTCCCCCTTGGCCTCCCTTTCTTTCTTGCCTGAAGGAATTGTGCAGTACCTCTCGGTCAAAGATATTAGTTTCTGTCTCCCAGGTTTCAGAAGGGAGACGTGGAAGGTAAAGACCGAGCTTTTAAGCCACCAGGTTGATCTCTTTTATTACCTCAAATGGTCCCAAGAACTGAGGATCTCTAGCCATATGTATCTTGCAGACAACCACACTTTGTCATCAGGAGCGAAGGTCGGGAGAGGCCTTCTCTTTTTGTCTGCTTGACTTCATTTGTACGAATGCCCGTTGCAAGGACTTGAGTGTGTCACTCCAAGTGGACTCTATATCTTGGGCCAGATCATTCACAGCGGTGACATCTGAAGACATAGACAGCAGTTGTCCATAGACTAGATAAAACGGGGAGGTGCCATCAGAGTCTGAGTCCAGGTGGTTGTAGGAACATTCATCCATGACAATAGACTGGACCAGTCGTCTTGATGAGCCGACTCAAAGTGGTGCAGGTAATTGCCCAAGAACAGGTTGACTCTTTCGACTTGACCATTCGTTTGTGGATGGTACGTAGAGGAGAAGTCCAGTTTCACCTGCAACTGAGATCAGAGGGCATGCCATAACTTCAACAAAAATCGTACTCCCCCAATTCTAGACATTATGCTGGTGAAGTCTGTGCTAATGAAAGATATGCTGGAAGAAAAGGTTGTTGTCGATGTGTGGAACTGAGGGCAATCCAGGCAGTGATATAAAATGGGACATTTTAGAAAAACAATCTGTGACCATCTAAACAACAGTATTACTGGAGGAAGGTGGAAGACTGGAGATTAAATCAATTGCAATGTGAGTCCAAGGATAATTCGAAGTAGTCAAGGGTTGGAGCAGGCCTGCCAGCTTGAGGCGAGGCGTCTTGTTGCAGGTACAAGTGGTACAGGATTCCACAAAGTCCTTTATGTCATTAACAAGATGTGGTGACCAGTAATAACAAGAAATAAGTTGACAAGGTTTATTTACTACAGGAAGCTCGGCTACCACATAGAAATGTTGCCATTTCAGAATCCTCTTCCTGAGTGCAGGGCATATGTAAGTCTTCCCTGGGGGAACACGTTGGAGGTCTGTGGGAGCTGCAGAAATAAAGCATTCAGGTGAAACGATGTACCTTGGAGACGCTTCCTGACTTATAACATCTGAAGCATGTTAGAGGGCATCGACCTTGATGTTCTTCTCTGCAGGTTGGAAGCGGATCAAGAAATTGAACCAGGAGAAGAAAAGGGACAACCTGTCTTGATATGGTTTTAAGCGTTGAGCCATCTGGAGGTACAACAGATTCTTGAGGTCAGTATATATATTGACGAGCCCCCTCCAGGTGGTGGCACCATTCTTCCAAGGCCAATTTTATGGCCAGTAATTCACAAACTCCAATAGTATAATGTTTCTCTGCGAGAGAAAATGTTTTGGAGAAGAAACCACACATGATGGTCTTACCCTTAGGACTTTTCTACATTAAGACCACTCCAGCTCCCACCGAAGAGGCATCAATCTTTAGGAAAAAGGGTTTTATGGTGTCAGGTCGAGACAAGATGAGTGCAGAGGCAAACACACTGTGAGAATGCTTCTGCTGCCGCTCAAGGCCACAGTTTGGGGTTTGCATTCTTCTTGGTGAGTGCCACAATTGGTGCCACCAAGGTACAGAAATATAGGAAGAATTGGTGGTATTAATTGTCAAAACCCAAGAAGTGTTGCATGGCCCAGAGGCCGACTGGTTGAGGCCACTGCAAGACAGCTGGCAACTTAGCAGGGTCCATTTGCAGCCCTCTGTCTGAGATGATGTATCCTAGTAAATGTAGGTTGGTCTGGTGGAAAATGCACTTCTTCAGTTTGACGTAGAGACAATTACTTCTTAGATGTCTTAGTACCTGACGCACATGGACACGGTGGGATTCTGGATCAGGCGAAAAAAAAACAGGATGTTATCCAGGTACACAACGACAGAAGAATATAGGAAGTCTCGGAAAGTTTTGTTATCAAATTCCTGGAAGACTGCCGGGGCATTTCACAGACCAAAGTGCATTACTAGGTACTCAAAATGCCTGTCTTCCACTTGAAACCTTCGAGGATTCAAACAAGATTATAAACCCACCGCAAGTCTAGTTTTGAAAAAAATTATGGCTCCACGTAGTCAGTCAAAGAGCTCGGTGATTAGAGGCAACAGATACCGGTTCTTCGCAATTATTTTGTTGAGACCTTGATAGTCAATGCAAGCATGTAGCAAGGAGCGAGGAGATGAGTGCAGGGGAGCCGGAGCTATGGGTGCGCCTGCGACCTGATGTGCAGGTCGCAGGAACACCTGTAACACATATCACTAGGATATGCAATCAAATTCTAATAGGTGTGGATCCCACCTAGCGATATTGTATCAAAGTCTATGGTGGGACCACCCCTTTAAGGGACACATGTCATATAACCCCCTGGCATTCAGTTAGCATCAAGGTAACATGGCATCCATGTATTAAGTAATTAGGGGACTTACATCATGTAACCCACTCTCTCCCTGCACTTTGGGACAAAAATCTGAAAGTGAAGAAAAGTGAATTGCTGGGGAGCTCTGGAGTGGCAGTGGCAGGGTACAGGTAAGTATAATTTTTTTCCAGTTTTTGCCTTCCATGGTCTCTCATTTAAATATATATATATATATATATATATATATATATATATATATATATATATATATATATATAATTAGATAGATAGATAGATAGATAGATAGATAGATAGATAGATAGATAGATAGATTATATAGTATAGATATATATATATTATAATATAATATATATATATATATATTATATAATATATGTATATATATACATATATATATATATATATATATATATATATATATATATATATATATTTTTTTTTAAATGAAGACATTTTCCAAATATATTGCTTTGTTCATTTTTTTTTCTGTTGAGGAGCTACAAATGATTTTATCACCTTCTGAGTGCTTTCTGGTTTCTCTAGTTACTGACCAGTTTGCTTGTTCTCCCCTGCTGTTTGATAGCAGGGAATGACTTCATCACACAGGTCACAGCACAGAACTGCCAGTATCCTGAGAGCTTGTGTGTTACTGTTTACTTTAGCTCTCAAGATTCTCTGGACCAGGTAGAAGGAGTTTTATCTAATCTAGACTAGTTAGTAGAAGTCTGAATACAGAGAGCTCATACACTAATTACCCACAGCCAGCTTAACCAGGAAGTGACAGGATGCATGAATAAAAGAATGCTACTGACTCTATGAAACAGTAAGATGAGAAAACCTCTTTAAAGGTAAATAATAGCATCATGTATCAAATAATGCACAACAAAATTCTGGACAGAAGAAAATCACTAGAACGGAGTAGATTTACTATGGCAATTTCTCCAGAACACTGGTGCAATTTGTGCCCAAATACTGGCATACATACATTAAGCCACATTTATTATACATTATTATGCATTTGAGACATTTTTAGACACTTCTGTGCCACGTTCAACAAAAGGGGCATAGCTTTGGGGAAATGGGCATGACTTAACATACAACATCATGTGCTAATTAAATATGGAAACATTTTTGTGCAATTAGTTTCTTAAACTAAACAAAGAGAAAATATTAGATGAGAACAAATTAGACTAGTCCATCTAAATATGTGCCAGTTTATCAACACTATAATAAATCTGGTGCATTTTAAGACTGTGTAGTCTAAATTTGCACTAAGTGCTAGACACTAATAAATCTGACCAACTGTTCTTGCTCTTCAGTGGGCCTCCCCAACCTCTGAGGCCCATAGTGCCTGCTTTAGCTATAGACGCATCTATGTTGTTAGAAGAAAGTAAAACTATATTTATACAGCGGAATGTATTATGGCTTTCGAATTCTGCTGAAAATCATTATCCCATATGGTGCATTTGATTTTTACACTAACAGATATCAAACCCACAGCAATTGATACTTTTTCAATGCAGAAACCGTGTTGAGTTGACAGGACTGTAACGGCCGGAGAAGGGAATCCGCTGGACCACCCGCAAACGGTGGTAATGGCCATGCCGGGGAGCGTAATCTAAGTAGGTCCCGGTATTCACCAGAGCCTGCCGCAAGGCAGAATGGGCTTGCTGCGGCAGTAGTCCGACCAAGTCGCTACCCCTGATGCGACTAGCTTGCGGTGGCAGCCAAGGAGAGGCGAGGTACCGAGTCGTAATACGAGAACCGTAGTCGTGGACAGGCAGACAGGTCAGGGCTGGCAGCAAGGTTCGTAGTCGAGAAATGTAGCTAGTAGTCGGGAACACGGTAAGGCAAGAACGCACTTCAGAGACGCTTTCTGTAAGGCTCGAGGCAACATAGATCTAGCAGGGAAGTGATGTAGGACGTGCCACTATAAAGGGACAGGAGCGTGGACGGGTAAGTAAGTGCCTGGACCGACAATGCGGCTGCAGTCTGGCCCGCGGCCAGTGGCGCAACCCGACCCCGGCAGGGACCTAGGAGAAGGGACACGGGTGCGCCCGCGGCCAGCGGATCGGGCCGCGGAGCCACTCCTGACAAGGAAACTCTGCAAACCGACAGATATAGCTGCATGCCCACACCACTTTGAATGTGCTTATCATCCAACCCACCCAGAACAGATGGTGCGTTTTTTGATGCCTATCAAAATGCGTCAAAAACGCACCAAAAATGCTCCGTGTGAAAGTGTTTTTGTGCAGTTTCAACTGCGCGCCAATTAAGCATCATTTATAACTTACTTGAAACAGCTTTCTCAACAATTTAGACAATGGAAAGAAGCTTTCTGGTAATAAAGACAGTTTAATTGGAGTGCAGTTAAAACTGCACCAAAACGTCACTTTGTGAAAGCGCCCTTAGGGCGACATGTATGAATGGGATTTACGCCTGTTTTCTGGTGTAACCTGCGCCTCACTGGCTCGAATCCCTTGTCGGATGCAGGGATGCGGTGTTAGGCGCAGCGTTCGCCACTTTCAGTGGCGCCCTGCATGAAGGGGCATGCAATGAGCGTGGTGTGGGCGCGGTGTGGGCGATCCGGGGCGGGACGCGGCGCGCTCGAAAACTCTAAGGCATGTACGATAGCGAGTCGGCAAAGTGCGCCGCATTACAGCGCTCGGCAGCTCCGACAGGCAGACCTAGTTGATTCTGGTCTAAATGAAATCTCGGCGCTCAGCTCCGTGTGGCACGGAGTATGATTCCGAAAAAATCGCCTTTATAAAGGCGTAAAAAATTATCAGAAAAAGAGCTCAAACCTCAAAAATAAAAAATAAATAAAAAAAAAACACTTTCCAAAAATCTAGACTGCCGCAACATCCGGAATTAGGATATTGGAAATTGCCGGGAAATACAGTAATTCAAAGTCTGAAAGCTATTCTCATTGGTCGGAATAACCCAGCAAATCAGAATAGGAGCGACAGTGAACCATTAAAACCTATGGAGAACTATTGACCAATCAAAATCAAAGGCGGACAGTTCAAAATACAGTAAAAATACAGAAAAGAGGTGATTGGTTGAGCTAGCGGGGGCTTGGCTATCTCGGCCAATCAGAATAGGAGCGACAGGAACCCATTCAAACCTATGGAGAAGTTTTGATCAATCAAAAACAAAGGCAGGACAGATCCAAATACAGTAAAAAAGCAGAAAAGAGCTGATTGGTTGAACTAGCGGGGGCTTGGCTATCCCATCCAATCAGAGCACGAGCTACTTGTCCCATTGTAGTCTATAGAGAGATCGGGGCAAGGAAATCTCGGCTCTCAGCGCCGTGCGGCATGGAGTATGATTAAAAAAATCATTTTTATTAAGTGTAAAATATGATCTGAAAAAGAGCTGAAACCTTCTATAAAAATAAATCACTCAAATCCCTAACAACGCGTTTGTCGCCGAGACCGGCGCTACATCAGGAATTGGGATATAGAGAATTGCCGGGAAATACAGTAATTCAAATTCTGTAAGTTCTTCTCATTGGTCGGCATAAACCAGCCAATCAGAATAGGAGCGACAGTGGCCCATTCTAACCTATGGAGGAGTATTGACCAATCAGAATAGGAGCGACAGGGACCCATTATAACCTATGGAGAAATATTGACCAATCATATTCAAAGGCGGGACAGTTCAAAATACAGTAAAAATGCAGAAAAGAGCTGATTGGTTGAGCTAGCGGGGGCTTGGCTATCCCGGCCAATCAGAGCGCGAGCTACTTTCTCATAGAGTTCTATGGGGAAAAGAAATGCAGAGCGAGCTCTGTTTGTGATTGGCTAACTTAAAAGAGACGTGGTTATTTGAGCCAATGGGAGAGCGAGCGACGCTCTTATGGGTTTTCTAATGCAATCTGGAATAAAACTGTACATGGCCGAAATCAAATGATAAGACTACAGAAGTTGTACCGATGTGTATATAAAATGAACAATAATATGGGGGTAACGAAAAAAACAATATTAATTCAATAAAATCATTTTTATTTCTTTATTTTCGTTAGCCAAGGATCAATAGTATGGGTGTAACAAAAATAAAGAAATAAACATGATTTTATTGAATTAATATTTTTTTTTCTTTACCCCCATATTATTGATCATTTTATATATACATCGGTACAACTTTTGTAGTCTTATTTGATTTAGGCCATGTACAGTTTTATTCCAGATTGCATTAGAAAACCCATAAGAGCGTCGTTCGCTCTCCCATTGGTCCAAATAACCGCGTCTCTTTTAAGTTAGCCAATCACAAACAGAGCTCGCTCTGCATTTCTTTTCCCCATAGAACTCTATGAGAAAGTAGCTCGCCCCTCTGATTGGCCGGGATAGCCAAGCCCCCGCTAGCTCAACCAATCAGCTCTTTTCTGCCTTTTTACTGTATTTTGAACTGTCCCGCCTTTGATTTTGATTGGTCAATATTTCTCCATAGGTTAGAATGGTTCACTGTCGCTCCTATTCTGATTGGCTGGCTTCTGCCGACCAATGAGAATAGCTTACAGAATTTGAATTACTGTATTTCCCGGCAATTTCCAATATCCTAATTCCCGATGTAGCGCCGTTCTAGATTTTTGGAAAGTGATTTTATTTATGTATTTTTTTAGTAGGTTTGAGCTCTTTTTCAGAGAATGTTTGACGCCTTTATAAAGGCGATTCTTTGATTCATACTCCGCACGGACATTTTTAATGATTTCTCGCTGTTTTCCAGCATGTCTCGAATCGGAATACATGTTCGGCGCAGTCCCGCACTGCGCCTAAGTCCCACACTGCGCCTCACACACTAGCGAGGTGGTCTTTACATGATATGTATGAGCGCGTCCCGGCGAAGAAAACTGGCGAAAAGGTGCGCCCCGACGTGGCGAGCGTCATACATGTGGCCCTTAGTCTTCTTATTACGCCAGTTAATTCCATCTACTATCAGTCTAGAGATTTAACCCTCTCACAGCTTTCCTACAGTCAGTGTAACATTAAAATCTTCAGGAAGGCAGTGTGAGGTTTAAATCTGTTCACTTATAGCTGAAATGAATAAAAGCCAGTGGTAAGAAGATGTATTTTTCGGCACTCTTTAGGCATGGATTTTGCCCTCAAAATAGTGTCAGAAACTACTAAACATGCCCGCAGTTAATTTTCATTCATTCCTAAGTAAAACCGCATCGTAGTTCATATGATGCAGTTTTAATGCACATTTTACAGCATTGAAAAATAAGTGAGTCAATCCTTGAAGCATTTTCCATGAGTAAAATGTCCATAGGAATCAATGGAGAGCTTCAAAACCTTGTCCACAAGTGTGACGTGTTTTTGACAAGGTTTTGATTCGCTTTTTGGACATGTAAAACGGCTTTGAAAACCATGTCAAAACCACGCATCTCAAAAACCTCATCAAAACTTGTCTGACAACTGTCTAAAATGAAGCAGTTTTCAGATGAGTATTTGAAGCTGATTTGGACACTGAAAAATAAGTGTTCAAATCAGCCATAGTATGTGCCTTATATTCCATATGTATAGTATATGATATACATAACTATCTAGAGCAGCGGTCCCCAACCTTTTTTCCACCAGGGACCGGTTTGATGCACGACAATTTTTCCATGGCCCAGTGGGAGGGGGCGGGGTTATTGGGGGAGTGGTTATTAGGGCAGGGCTATGGAGGGGGTTGGATGTTTAGAATCACACACAAAAAAAAAACCCCAATACAGTGTATACTGTGTCATTTAGGGGTATAGTATGGGGTAACCAGTATTTTATAACTGGAGACTGATTGTCAGCTCTGTGGGTCAATATTATATTAATAATGCTGACCCATAGAGCTGATAATCAGTCTGCAGTAATATTGGTGAGCTCTGTGGGTCAGCATTATACATGTATATAATATACATATGTAATCAGCTCTGTCATTATAGAGATATATGCCCCCTGTAATAAATAAATATAGCCCCCCTGTAGTATAATAATAGATAGCTGCCCCAGTAGTGATAGTGATAGATAGCTGCCCCAGTAGTGACAGTGATACATAGATAGCTGCCCCAGTAGTGATAATACATAGATAGCTGCCCCAGTAGTGACAGTGATACATAGATAGCTGCCCCAGTAGTGATAGTGATATATAATAGCTGCCCCAGTAGTGATAGTGATACATAGCTAGCTGCCCCAGTAGTGATAGTGATACATAGATAACTGACCCAGTAGTGACAGTGATACATAGATAGCTGCCACAGTAGTGATAATACATAGCTGCCCCAGTAGTGATAGTGATTCATAGATAGCTGCCCCAGTAGTGATAGTGATACATAGATAGCTGCCCCAGGAGTGATAGTGATACATAGATAGCTGCCCCAGTAGTAATAATGATACATAGCTGCCCCAGTAGTGATAGTGATACATAGCTGCCCCAGTAGTGATACATAGATAGCTGCCCCAGAAGTGATAGTGATACATAGCTGCCCCAGTAGTGATAGTGATACATAGCTGCCCCAGTAGTGATAGTGATACATAGATAACTGCCCCAGTAGTGATAGTGATACATAGCTGCCCCAGTAGTGATAGTGATACATAGATAGCTGCCCCAGTAGTGATAGTGATACATAATAGCTGCCCCAGTAGTGATAGTGATACATAGATAGCTGCCCCAGTAGTGATAGTGATACATAGATAGCTGCCCCAGTAGCGATAGTGATACATAGCTGCCCCAGTAGTGATAGTGATACATAGCTGCCCCAGTATTGATAGTGATACATAGATAGCTGCCCCAGTAGTAATGATACATAGATAGCTGCCCCAGTAGTGACAGTGATACATAGATAACTGCCCCAGTAGTGACAGTGATACATAGATAACTGCCCCAGTAGTGATAATAATACATAGATGCCCCAGTAGTGACAGTGATACATAGATACCTTCACCAGTAGTGATAGTGATACATAGATAGCTGCCCCAGTAGTAATGATACATAGCTGCCCCAGTAGTAATGCTACATAGCTGCCCCAGTATTTATGATACATAGCTGCCCCAGTAGTAATGATACATAGATAGCTGCCCCAGTAGTAATGATAGATAGCTGCCCCAGTAGTAATGATACATGGATAGCTGCCCCAGTAGTGATAATACATAGATAGCTGCCCCAGTAGTAATGCTACATAGCTGCCCCAGTAGTAATGATAGATAGCTGCCCCAGTAGTAATGATAGATAGCTGTCCCAGTAGTAATGATAGATAGCTGCCCCAGTAGTAATGATAGATAGCTGCCCCAGTAGTAATGATAGATAGCTGCCCCAGTAGTAATGATACATGGATAGCTGCCCCAGTAGTGATAATACATAGATAGCTGCCCCAGTAGTGATACATAGATAGCTGCCCCAGTAGTAATGATAGATAGCTGCCCCAGTAGTAATGATAGATAGCTGCCCCAGTAGTAATGATACATGGATAGCTGCCCCAGTAGTGATAATACATAGATAGCTGCCCCAGTAGTGATAATACATAGATAGCTGCCCCAGTAGTAATGCTACATAGCTGCCCCAGTAGTGATGATACAGAGATAGCTGCCCCAGTAGTGCTGCTACAGAGATAGCTGCCCCAGTAGTGCTGCCCCAGAGATAGCTGCCCCAGTAGTGCTGCCCCCAGAGATAGCTGCCCCAGTAGTGCTGCCCCCAGAGATAGCTGCCCCAGTAGTGCTGCCTCCAGAGATAGCTGCCCCAGTAGTCCTGCCACAGAGATAGCTGCACAAGATATGCTGCCCCAGTAAGTGTACAGAGATAGCTGCCCCCGTAGTGCTGCCCCCAGAATAGCTGGGCCCCCCGTAGTGCTGCCCCAGAGATAGCTGCTGCCCCAGTAGTGCTGCCCCCAGAGATAGCTGCCCCAGTAGTGCTGCCCCAGAGATAGCTGCCCCCAGTAGTCCTGCCCCCAGTAGTGCTGCCCCAGAGATAGCTGCCCCAGAGATAGCTGCCCCAGTAGTACTCCTACAGAGATAGCTGCCCCAGTAGTGCTGCCCCCAGAGATAGCTGCCCCCAGTAGTGCTGCCCCAGAGATAGCTGCCCCCAGTAGTGCTGCTACAGAGATAGCTTCCCCCCGTAGAGCTGCCCCCAGTATGCTGCCCCAGTAGAGCTGCCCCCAGTAGTGCTGCCCCCAGTAGTGCTGCCCCAGAGTACTGCCCAGTATGCTCCCCGTAGTGCTGCCCCAGTAGTGATGCCCCCAGTAGTGCTGCCCCCAGAGATAGCTGCCCCCAGTAGTGCTGCCCCAGAGATAGCTGCCCCCAGTAGTGCTGCTACAGAGATAGCTGCCCCAGTAGTGCTGCCCCCAGTAGAGCTGCCCCCAGTAGTGCTGCCCCCAGTAGTGCTGCCCCAGGAGTACTGCCCCAGTAGTGCTGCCCCAGTAGTGCTGCCCCCAGTAGTGATGCCCCCAGTAGTGCTGCCCCCAGAGATATCTGCCCCCAGTAGTGCTGCCCCCAGAGATAGCTGCCCCCCGTAGTGCTGCCCCCAGAGATAACTGCCCCCAGTAGTGCTGCCCCAGAGATAGCTGCCCCAGAGATAGCTGCCCCCATGTCAAATGCTGCCCCCAGAGATAGCTGCCCCCAGTATGGCAGCCCACCGAATAGCTGCCCCCAGTTGTGCTGCCCCCAGAGATAGCTGCCCCCAGTAGTGCTGCTCCAGAGATAGCTGCCCCAGTAGTGCTGCCCCCAGATATAGCTTCCCCCAGTAGTGCTGCCCCCAGTAGCTGCCCCCAGAGATAGCAGCCCCCAGAGTGCTGCCCCAGAGATAGCTGCCCCCAGAGATAGCTGCCCCCAGTAGTGCTGCCCCCAGACATAGCTGACCCCAGTAGTGCTGCCCCAGTAGTGTTGCCCCAGAGATAGCTGCCCCCAGTAGTGCTGCCCCCAGAGATAGCTGCCCCCAGAGATAGCTGCCCCCAGAGATAGCTGCCCCCAGTAGTGCTACCCCCAGAGATAGCTGCCCCCAGTAGTGCTGTCCCAGTAGTGCTGCCCTAGTAGTGCTGCCCCAGAGATAGCTGCCCCCAGTAGTGCTGCCCCCAGAGATAGCTGCCCCAGTAGTGCTGCCCCAGAGATAGCTACCCCCAGTAGTGCTGCCCCAGAGATAGCTGCCCCAGTAGTGCTGCCCCCAGAGTGCTGCCCCCGAGATAGCTGCCCCCAGTAGTGCTGCCCCCAGAGATAGCTGCCCCCATTAGTGCTGCCCCAGTAGTGCTGCCCCAGAGATAGCTGCCCCCAGTAGTGCTGCCCCCGAGATAGCTGCCCCCGAGATTTCTGGCCCCAGTAGTGCTGCCCCAGTAGTGCTGCCCCCAGTAGTGCTGCCCCAGAGATAGCTGCCCCCAGAGATAGCTGCCCCAGTAGTGCTGCCCCCCGTAGTGCTGCCCCAGAGATAGCTGCCCCCAGTAGTGCTGCCCCAGAGATAGCTGCCCCCAGTAGTGCTGCCCCAGAGATAGCTGCCCCCAGTAGTGCTGCCCCCAGTAGGCAGCCAGGGAAAAAAAAAAAAAAAAGTAATAAGGTGTCACTCACCTTTCCCGGATCCTCGGCCGAGCTCCTCCTCCCCGGCAGCCGACAGCGGCGAGCGGCGCGGGGGGCGTGACGTCACTGCTCATCACACTCCCTGCGCCGCTCATCATTGTAGATACAGCGCTCAGTGAGCGCCGCATCTACAACGATAGGGAAAGCAGGGACAGAGCTGTCCCTGCTTCCTCTATGATGCAGCCGCACGCTGAGCGCAGCTGCTAGATCTGCGCGACCAGATTACAGCGGCCGCGCAGAGAAGATGCCGACCGCCCGGACTAAAGTCACCGGGCGGCCGGCATCAAGTGTAGCCGGCGCCGCGGTCCGGCAGGGGATGGGCTAAGGCCCGGTGCGGACCGGCGGTTGGGGACCCCTGATCTAGAGGATTTCTGGCTGTCACACAGTCCTTTTCAGTGTAAGGTATACTCAGACGTAACTGTCAAGTTGCTGTTTATTACTGCATCTGTTTCAAAACTGTGACAAAATGCATCAGTTTTTGTGCAACTTTGCAAAGAACAAAATGTTTTACTGTGGTTTTGTTCAGGCAGTGGGATGAGGGGCTTATGAAGACTTATTTTTGGAAATAATAGTATTTTTTCAGACAAAGCTTCTTAGGTGAAAAGTATGTAAATTTGTTCTCCTCCAGACAGCCAACCCAGAGACCAGAGTCAGCCATCTGCAGAAAACTGTTTGGGGTTATTGTCCCTTATAAATTAAGCAAGCAAGATACTGGTAAGATAGAGACATGCTTTAAATGCGCCTTAAGTTAAGGGCAACTGATTCTCACTGAAAAGACCACTGGCATGCAGGTTTATGTGTGTTCACATAACGGCTATTTCGGCATTGACAATGTGATCACCGAAAAAGTGTTGCTTCCTAATTAAAAATTCTGTGCTTGCCCGATGTGAATTTCTGCCTCGTACACTTTATTGGTTGGTTGAACGCTGATTCTGTATGCGGAATCCACACCCAGAATCAGCGTTCAACCATGCTGGATGAACGCTCCTCTAATTTTTATTAAATTCTGCATTTGAAAAAGTATGCAAATCCACTCTTCTTCAGAAGGAAGAAAACACTCTCATATCAGTCAAACTAGAGTCATCCATCTGCAGACATCTGTTTCCTTTGGGGTTTTGCAGTAGTAGCAGAAATAAACAGCAACATGGCAGCTATGTCTGATCATACCTTGCATAAACCATTTCATAATTCCAGTAATAAAATTTAAAATAACTAAAATCATAAATAATAAAATCCATTAAAGCTAATGACAACCCCACAAAAAAATAAAGACTGCAGTGGACAGAGTAAAACAAGCCGTACACCTTACATAGCGTTTAGCTTAAAGCTTGTTTGGACAAACAAAAAACAACAAAAAGTGAGTACACCCCTAAGTGAAAATGGACAAAATGTGCCCAATTTGCCATTTTCCTTTCACAGTGTTATGTGACTCGTTAGTGTGACAAGATCTAAGATGTTAATGGGAAGCAGGTGTGTTAAATTTCATACTTGAGAAAGAAGGCGAAGCCTTTGAAACGTTGCTGTTCGAGTGTGTAGCTCGCTCTGTGTCAACAGAAAGCTGAAAGCTGGACTTGAAACTTAAGTATACCACTACTCACTTTTCTATTATTATATGAACTTTTTAATAACGTTTGTCCTGAAGTTTTGGATATATTTAATAAATATTTTGCAATACATTTTGATATGATAAAGCTTACTATTTTTGATAAATATGTGCATATGAGCTGAGAAGGCAGCTCGACATAGTGGCTTGGAGTATCGTGGTATACACCTATTGAATCATTTATACTAAGAGTTAAATTTGGTGGTATCACTTTCATACTCGCTCATATTGGTCACTGGAAGTTCAACATGGCACCTCATGGCAAACAACTCTCTGAGGATATGAAAAAATGAAATTTTGCTCTACATAAAGATGGCCTACACCAGGGGTCTTCAAATTGCGACCCTCCAACTGTTGGGAAACTACAACTCCCATCATGCCCACTGTTATAGATTACATAAATGCATGATGGGAGTTGTAGTTCCCCAACAGCTGGAGCACCGCAGTTTGAAGACCCCTGGCCTAGACTATAAGAAAATTACCAACACCCTGAAACTGAACTGCAGCACGGTAGCCAAGACCATACAGTGGTTTAACAAGACAGGTTCCACTAAAAACAGACCTCTTCATGGTTGGCGAAGGAAGTTGAGTGCATGTGCTCCGCATCCTGTTCAGAGATTGCTCTCTCTGATCATAACCTCATCTCTTTTACTATCAATATTTCGCAGCCCTCTCTGGACACACCTGCCCGTCATCCATTCAGAAATATCCGCTCAAATCCCCAGTTAATTGTGATACACAACTTGTTCATTCTAGATTGCAGAAGCATTAATTCAGCAATGCACATGTACAGTGGCATAGGATTTAAGAGTTTTTCCCATGTGGCTATTTCAGAGTCTGCACTTCACAGCCAGCTTCAGCATCACACTTTCTGGTCAGGCAGTGGGTGGTTCTACAGCAGTGGCTGGCATATCAGTTCTGCTATTCCTAGCTGACCGTCTTAGAGATACAATGGTGATGTAGAGCTTCTAACAGCAGGGCAGAAAGCTACGGAGCTCTAAAGGGTTACTGTTTGTCAATGAGAAAGACAAACAAGATCCTGTGCTGCTGATAAGACAAATTGTGCAAAAAGCGTCAATATTTTGTGTGGTCACCATTATTTTCCAGCACTGCCTTAACTCTCTTGGACATGTAGTTCACTAGAGCTTCACAGGTTGCAGCCACTGGAATCCTCTTCTACTTCTCCATGATTACATCACTGAGCTGGTGGATGTTAGAGACCCTGTTCTCCTCTATCTTCTGATTGAGGATGCCCCACAGATTCTCAATAGGGTTTAGGTCTAGAGACATGCTTGGCCAGTTTACCCTCATTTTCTTCAGAGAGACAGTGGTCATCTTTGAGGTGTGTTTGGGGTTGTTACTATGTTGGAATACTGCCCTGCGGCCCAGTTTCCGATGGGAGAGGATCATGCTCTGCTTCAGTATGTCACAGTATGTGTCGGCATTAATGGTTCCCTCAATGAACTGTAGGTCCCCACAGCTGGCAGCACTCATGCAGACCCAAATCATGACACTCCCACCAACATGCTTGACTGTAGGCAAAACACACTTGTCTTTGTACTCCTCACCTTGTTGCCGCCACACATGCTTTACACGATCTGTCGTCTCTCATCAATTTCTAACCTCACTAATTCTCCTTATGCTCTCTCTGATCATAACCTCATCTCTTTTACTATCAATATTTCGCAGCCCTCTCTGGACACACCTGCCCGTCATCCGTTCAGAAATATCCGCTCCATTAACACTTAGGAACTCACAGACACCATAGACTCGCCATCTGCAGCGCTGTTCCAGGTGCGCGGAGTGACTGTGGAGAAAGTCAAAGCTACCTGCAGACTTTCTCCATTATAAATTCATGCTCAGGACTGCCCTTCACTGAGCCAAACAAAAATATTTCACCTCCCTCTTCTCCACATTACACAACAACCCAAAACGCCTGTTCGACACCTTCCACTCCCTCCTCAGGCCCAAAGCTCAGGCCCTGGTCACTGACCTCTGTGCTGAAGACCTGGCCACTCACTTCAAAGACAAAATTGACAGTATCCAGCAAAACATCTCATCTCAAAACACAAGCAGGACCCATCCTGTCCCTTCCCGCACGTCCTCTATTCTGCTCTCAGCTCTTGACCCAATGACAGAAGAAGAAGTGTCCAGACTTCTCCTGTCTGTCGCCCCACCACCTGCTCTAGTGACCCTATTCCCTCCCACCTTGTCCAGTCTATTTCTCCAGCTATCCTCTCTCACCTTACTGCAATCTTCAACCTCTCTCTCTCCACTGGGATCTTCCCATCCTCCTTTAAACAGGCTACTATCACCCCTTTACTAAAAAATCCCTCTCTGGACCCATCCTGCGCTGCTAATTACCGACCAGTATCTAATCTGCCCTTCATCTCTAAACTCCTGGAACACTTGGTCTACTCTCGCCTTATCCGCTATCTCTCCGCTATCTCCCCGCTAACTCTCTTCTCGATCCACTACAATCAGGTTTCCGCACCCTATACTTCACAGAAACTGCTCTAGTTAAAGTCTCTAACGATCTCCACACTGCTAAATCTCAGGGTAAATACTCGTTGTTGATTCTGCTGGATCTCTCTGCAGCATTTGACACTGTTGATCACCATCTTCTCCTCAGTATGCTCAGCGCCATCGGCCTCCAGGACACCGCTCTCTCTTGGTTCTCATCTTACCTTTCTAACCGCTCCTTCAGTGTCTCATTTGCAGGTTCTACTTCTTCTCCTCTCCCTCTTGCTGTTGGGGTCCCTCAGGGGTCAGTTCTTGGTCCACTCCTCTTCTCAATCTATACAGCCCCCATTGGCCAAACCATCAGTAGATTTGGCTTCCAGTACCATCTCTATGCTGATGACACCCAATTATACACCTCTTCCCGAGACCTCACTCCTGCCCTGCTACAAAACACCAGTGACTGTCTGTCCGCTGTCTCTGACATCATGTCCTCTCTCTATCTCCAACTAAACCTCACTAAAACTGAACTTCTTGTTTTTCCCCCATCTACTAACCAACCCCCATCTGCTATTTCTCTCTCAGTGTGTGGCACCACCATAACACCTAGGCAGCAGGCCCGGTGTCTTGGGGTTATTCTAGACTCTGATCTGTCTTTCACCCCTTATATCCAATCCCTTGCCCGCTCTTGTCACCTGCACCTCAAGAACATCTCCAGAATCCGTCCTTTTCTCACTATCGAAACAACTCAAACCCTCATTGTTGCTCTTATTCATTCTCGTCTTGATTACTGTAACTCCCTGCTTATCGGTCTCCCACTCTGCAAACTCTCCCCTCTCCAATCTGTCCTGAATGCAGCAGCCAGGCTTGTCTTTCTCTCCAGCCGCTATACTAATGCCTCTACCCTGTGTCAGTCACTGCACTGGTTGCCCATCCAGTACAGAATACAGCATAAACTAATTACTTTCACCCATAAAGCTCTCCACAGCGCTGCACCCCCCTACATCTCCTCCCTCATCTCTGTCTACCACCCTGCCCGCTCTCTCCGCTCAGCTGCAGACATCAAACTACAGACCACAATCATCCGAACCTCCCATGCCCGTCTTCAAGATTTTGCACGTGCTGCACCCGTTCTCTGGAACATGCTACCACGTACCATCAGGCACAATCCTAGCCTTCGCAGTTTTAAGAGTGTCCTGAAAATACATCTTCTTAGGAAGGCCTACCAAAACCACTAATTGCTAACCTCCACCTTCTATCACACACATTTCTGTCACTCCCTACACTAGGGCACTCACAGGCACTTATCTGTATATAGATGTACAGTCAGTGGCAGGTTCACCCAATTTTTATGTAAACCACCCCATATTTAAGAAACAAGGCCGGACCATTGTAAATTCAGCACTTCTCTCCCGTTGTCTCCCCCAGACACCCTCATAGATTGTAAGCTCTCGCGAGCAGGGCCCTCACATCTGTAAGTAGCTTTCACTGTGTACTGTATGTCTTTTGTCTGTAATTATACCCTCTACATTGTAAAGTGCTGTGGAATTTGTTGGCCCTATATAAATAAAGATTATTATTATTATTGTTTCCCTGGAGGTAGGAACACAATAGTGATGTTGCGAACGGCGCCACTGCCCGCAACTCAGGCTGCGGGCGCCATCGCAGCTCTGCCCGTGCCCCCGCTTCTGGGGCGAGTGCTGCTGCTGCCCGGGTGTCGGGCGATGGGCGCACTCGCTCCCCTGCGCGCGGTAATTGAGTAATTGCCGGGCGCTGCCTCTATATTACCTGGGTGCTTCCACCCACTCTCTGCCGAATCTTTAGTGCCTGCTTTGCCTATAGAGAAAGCGTTTCCTGAAGTCTTGCCCTGATCTTCCGTGTACCGTACCATTTGCCTCCTTCTCCTGAGCAGGAACCTCTGCCGCCTGCCCTGACCTTTCTGCCTGTCCTCGACCACGAACCTCTGCCGCCTGCCCTGACCTTATTGCATGTCCCCGACTACGAGCCTGCCTTACGATTCTGTACCACGCTATACCTCGGCTGCCACCGCAAGCAAGGCACATCAGGGGTAGCGACCTGGTAGACTCCCGCCGCAACAAGTCCATCCGGCTTTGTGGCGGGCTCTGGTGAATACCGGAACCGACTTAGACTCCACTCCCTGGCGTGGCTTAAACCATTCCTTGCGGTGGTCCAGTGGATCCACTTCTATGACCGGGACCGTTACAAGTGATTGATTAAGGATAGTCGGTAATGATATTTACAGCCTTCCCTTTTATCCCATGTCCAGATAACATTGGATATTGGAATGACATAGCGGAGGATTTGAAACATCTCCGTGAAAGAGACTTCCAAAGTAATTGTGCACCAACATCTTCACTGTGAAAGAAATCCTGGATATGAAGACCATAGGGGAAAAGCGGCATTTCCTTATCGATTGGAAGGGGTTTCGGCCTGAGGAAAGATCATGGGAGCCAGAGGACATCATCCTGGACCGTGAGTTGGTGCAGAAAGTCCTCCTGGCCCGGAATAGGGGGAGGGCTAAGCGGGGGGTACTAAGAGGAGGACCGGGAACGTTACAGTAAGATCCGGCCATGGATCCCGCCAAGGTACCGTTGCCCAGTGTGGCGGACCTCTCTCGTGTGGTTGCCCAACAGTCTCAGCAACTGGCCCAGCAGGCGCAACAGCTGGATCAACTGACCACCACAATGCAGCAGCTCGTCACCGCCCAGCAGCAGCTTCCACCTCCTCCCATGGCCGCTCCCGCTCCGGCGACGCCACTGACTCCGTTGGGACCCAAGCTCCATTTGTTGCTGCCCGCCAAATTTGAAGGTGATACCAAGCTCTGCAGGGGATTCTTCACCCAGTGCACCATGCATATCGAGCTAATGGGGGACCAATTCCTGTCTGAACGTTCCATAGTGGTGTTTGTGGTCAGCCTGTTGTCCGGGAAGGCCCTGGCTTGGGCTACACCCCTATGGGACAGGAGCGATCCGGTGACTGCGGACCTGCAGGCCTTCCTCTCAGAATTCCGCAGTGTCTTCGAGGAGCCAGCGCGGGCATCTTCTGCGGAGACGGCACTTTTGAACCTGCGCCAGGGCGAATCCTCGGTCAGGGATTATGCGGTACAGTTTCGCACCCTGGCATCAGAGCTGTCCTGGAATGACGCCGCCCTGTGCGCCACCTTTAAGAAAGGCCTTTCCAGCAGGGTTAAGGACGCCCTTGCAGCAAGAGATTTGCCGTCTTCCTTAAGCGAATTAATCCACCTGGCCACCCGCATAGACGTACGCTTCGCTGAGAGGCAAGAAGAGCTTCGCCAAGATCGTGACCTGGTGCGACCCCGCCGCCTGCCGCACCTGGCTTTGGTGTTCAGGCCCACATTTCTGAACAGGAGTTGTCCCGTCGGCGTGCTGAAAAGCTATGCCTGTACTGCGCCAGCCCGGATCATTTTCGGAGGAGCTGTCCGCTTCACCCCCAACGTCCGGGAAATGCCCGCACCTAGGCCATGTTGGGGAGGCATCCCTAGGTGAGAACTCATCCTCTTCACGCCTTACTATGTCTGTGGGGATCACGACTGACTCGGGACTTGTTTTCCAGGCTCCTGCTTTCCTGGACTCCGGTTTTGCCGGAAATTTCATCCATGCTGCCCTGGTGTCCCGGTATCAGATTCCAGTGGTCAGTCTGGAGAAGCCGTTGGTGATATCCTCGGTCACAGGGGAGCTCCTTGGAGATGCCATTCGGTACAGGACCAAGCTGGTGACCCTTCATGTGGGAGTCTTGCACAAGGAGAAGATTTCCTTCTATGTGCTGTCTCGATATTCCTCAGCGATCCTGTTGGGGCTTCCATGGCTGCAGCGCCATGCCCCTACGCTCAATTGGAAGACGAGGTCGTGCGCTGAGGCCCTGACTGCCAGAATCTTTGCTTGGTGGCACCACGCCCGATGCGCTACGCTTCTTCCCAACTGTCCTCCAGGTCTCTGCCAGGTCTGCCCACGGAATACCGGGATTATGCGGATGTCTTTTCTAAGAAACAGGCCGAGACCCGTCCGCCTCATCGCCCCTACGACTGCCCGATTGACTTGCTGCTGGGAACCAGTCCTCCCAGGGGTAGGGTCTACCCTCTGTCGGTGCCGGAGACCCAAGCCATGTCAGCCTACATTCGGGAAAACCTTCAGAAGGGCTTCATACGCAAGTCCTCCTCTCCGGCGGCAGGATTCTTCTTTGTGCAGAAGAAAGATGGCTCCCTGCGGCCTTGTATCGATTATCGGGGACTTAATAAAATAACTTTGAAGAACCGTTATCCCTTGCTGTTGATCATAGAACTGTTTGACCGGCTTCGTGGAGCAAAGATTTTCTCCAAATTGGACCTGCGAGGGGCCTACAACCTCATCCGCATTCGAGAGGGGGAGGAGTGGAAGACTGATTTTAACACAGGAGATAGTCACTTTGAATACCTCGTCATGCCCTTCGGTCTGTGCAACGCCCCAGCAGTCTTCCAAGAATTCGTAAATGATATCCGGGATCTCCTCTATACTTGTGTCGTGGTCTACCTTGACGACATTTTAGTATTCTCTGCTAATTTGGAGACTCATCGCTCCCATGTCCACCTGGTGCTGGAGAGACTACGTGCCAACCACCTCCATGACAAATTAGAGAAATGTCTTTTCACCAGACCAGCCTCCCGTTCCTTGGTTACATCATCTTGGACCGAGGGTTACAGATGGATACTGCCAAGATGTCGGCCATTCTGCGGTGGCCAAGGCCAGTGGGTCTATGGGCCATACAGCGCTTCCTGGGCTTCTCTAATTCTTATCGACAGTTTATTCTGCATTACTCTACATTGGTGGAGCCTATTATAGCACTTACTAAGAAGAACACCAATCCTAGGCAGTGGCCGCCAGAGGCCAAAAAAGCATTTGTTCAGCTAAAGGCAGCATTCGCCTCCGCGCCTGTCCTGACCAGACCGGATACCGAGAAGCCATTCTTTCTGGAGGTGGATGCCTCCTCGGTCGGGGCAGGCACAATGCTCACGCAGAAGGGACCCTAGGGCAAGATGGTCACCTGTACCTTCTTCTCCAAGACCTTCTCCACAGCAGAGAGGAATTACACCATCGGAGATCGGGAGTTACTGACTATCAAGTTGGCCTTAGAAGAATGGTGTTATCTCCTGGAAGGAGCTCGGTATGCCATCACCATTTACTCCAACCATAAAAATCTTCAGTACCTCCAATCGGCTCAACACCTCAATCCACGTCAAGCCAGGTGGTCCCTCTTCTTCTTGCGCTTCGACTTCCAGATAAATTTTCGACCGGCAGAGAAGAACGTCAGGGCCGATGCGCTCTCCCGTGTCTCCGATGTGTTGGGGGAGGAGGGCGTGCTCCAGCATGTAATTTCTCCTGAACGCTTGATCTCTGCGGCTCCGGTGGATCTTCGAAAGGTGCCTCCATGGAAGACTTACGTCCGTCCTGCGCTCCGCAGGAGAATTCTGAAAAGGGGACACTGTTCTCTAGTGGCAGGTCACCCAGGAGCTCGCAAGTCGTTCCTCCTAATCTCCCATTTTTACTGGTGGCCGGAGCTTGCGAGGGACGTCAGGGAATTCGTGAAGTCCTGCGTTACTTGTGCCCGTAACAAGACCCCTCGCCACAAACCCGCGGGTTTGCTCCAACCTCTGCCCATCCCCAGGACCCCTTGGTCTCATGTGGCGATGGACTTCGTCACTGATCTTCCTTCCTCCTCGGGCAATACGGTCATCTAGTTGGTCGCGGACCGTTTTTCGAAGATGGCGCACTTTATCCCTTTGCCAGGTCTACCATCTGCTCCCCATTTGGCCAGCCAGTTTTTTCTACATATCTTCCGTCTACACGGACTTCCCCAGCATATTGTCTCGGATCGGGGGGTCCAATTCGTGTCGAGGTTCTGGCGGGCCCTCTGCTCTCGGTTGCAGGTGAACCTGGATTTCTCCTCGGCCTACCATCCGCAGACGAACGGACAAGTGGAGAGAATCAATCAGATCCTGGGGGGCTATTTCGGCACTTTGTCTCGGCTCGACAGGATGACTGGGCCAGCTTGTTTCCTTGGGCAGAGTTTCCCATAACTCCCTGGATTCGGAATCCACTGGCACCTCTCCGCCTGCAGTGGATACTTTGGTCCAAGATATGTCGACCATTTGGAATCAGACGCGCCAGTCTCTGCAGCAAGCATACGCACGCATGAAGGCCCAAGCAGACAAAAATAGAAGCCCCCCCCCAGTTTTCTCCCCTGGCGACAAGGTGTGGCTTTCGGCCAGATATATCCGGCTCAAGGTCCCCAGTTACAAACTAGGTCCCCGTTACGTAGGACCATTTGAAGTACTCAGGCGCATTAACCTGGCTGCCTATAAACTCCGGCTCCCACCCACCATGCGTATTCCTAACTCCTTCCATGTCTCCTTGTTGAAACCTGTGGTCCTGAACCGAAGCGGAGTCCACCAACATCTTCACTGTGAAAGAAATCCTGGATATGAAGACCATCAGGGGAAAGCAGCATTTCCTTATCGACTGGAAGGGGTTTAGGCCTGAGGAAAGATCATGGGAGCCGGAGGACAACATCCTGGACCGTGAGTTGGTGCAGAAATTCCTCTTGGCCAGGAAGAGGGGGAGAGCTAAGGGGGGGGGGGGTACTTTTGCGAACGGCGGCGCTGCCCACAACTCAGGCTGCGGGTGCCGTCACAGCTCTGCCCGTGCCCCCGCTTCTGGGGTGAGTGCTGCCGCTGCCTGGATTTTCGCGTCCCCGTTCTCTAGGGACGGTAATTGGGTAATTCCCAGGCGCTGCCTCTACATTACCTGGGCGCCCACTCTCTGCTGCATCTTTAGTGCCTTTGCCTATAGAGAAATCGTTTCCTGAAGTCTTATCCTGATCTTCAGTGTACCGTTTGCCTCCGTCTCCTGACCACGAACCTCTGCCGCCTGCCCTGACCTTACTTCCTGTCCCCAACTACGAGCTTGCCTTATGATTCTGTACCATGCTATATCTCGGCTGCCACCGCAAGCAAGTCACGTCAGGGGTAGCGACCTGGTAGACTCCCGCAGCAGCAAGTCCATCCCGCTTTGCGGCGGGCTCTGGTGAATACCGGGACCTACTTAAACTCCACTCCCTGGCGTGGCTTACACCATCGCTTGCGGTGGTCCAGTGGATCCACTTCTATGACCGGGACCATTACAAGTGATTGATTAAGGATAGTCGGTAATGATATTTACAACCTTCCCTTTTATCCCATGTCCAAATAACATTGGATAATGGAATGACATAGCGGAGGATTTGAAACATCTACATGAAAGAGACTTCCAAAGTAACTGTGAGATTTTTCCTTTGGCTTGCGTATTGATTAAAAGTATGCACCCTGCATTGACAGGAGATATTACGGGGCATAGTTGTCCATAAAATCCAAATGTTTGGTCCTATTTTGTATTTTAATTAAAATATTAACCCTTTAACACAAACAAAAAAAAAATTTCTCTTAATTTTTTTTCCTCCTTGCCTTCCAAAAGCCATAACATTTTTATTTTTCAACCTACATAGACAAATGAGGGATTTTTTTTTGCGGGACAAGATGTACTTTCCAATGGTGTTATTCAGATTACTATAGAATATACTGGGGAACGGCAAAAAAATTCTAAGTGGGGCAAAATGTGAAAAAAAATGTACCTGTGCCATGTTTGTGGGAGTTTTGTTTTTGCGGCGTTCAATCTTCGGTAAAAATGATGTATTATCTGTATTCTACAGGTTGATATGCATCCGGCCATATCAAACATGTAGGGTTTCCGTTATGTTTTGGTGTCGTAAAAAAATTCCAAACATTTTTCAGATTTGAAATTTGCACCGTGGTGCCATTTTGTGCGACCAATAACTTTTTTGTACTAACACCTACGGACATCAGTCAGGGGGCATTTTTTGCGGGCTGAAGTGTACTTTTTATTGCTAGCAGTTTGGAATGCATGTGACTTTTTTGTTCACTTTTATTCCAGTTTTTATAGGACATGAAGTGACCAAAAAAACGCAATTTTGGCGTTTGAATTTTTTTTCTTCTACGGTGTTCAGCATACGGGATAAATGATGTTATATTTTTATAGATCGGACTTTTTCAGACGCAGCGATACCAAATATGTGTAACTTTCTTATTATTTTATTGTTTTTATTTGTAAAATGGTGAAAGGGGGTGATTTGAACTTTTAATACTTTTTTTTTACACTTTAAAACTTTTTTTTTTTTTTTACTTTAACATTGAGTCCCACTATGGTGCTTGACCACTAGGGGGCGCGATCTTTAATACAGCCTAATGCATTGCATAGACAATGCGCTGCCATGTTAGCCCATCGGGACTAGGCCATCTTATCGCTGACGTCCCGATCGGGCTGAAAAACGGTGCGCAGCACTGTTTTTCATTCATTTAGATGCTGTGGCCATCTTGGCTTTGGCGTCTAAAGGGTTAAACAGCGCGGGCAGCGCCGTCCCCCCGTGCTGCAAGCGCCGGGTGTTAGCTGCAATTAGCCGCTAACACCCGGCGGCTGTGTAACAGCGTCGCTCTGAGACCCTGTTACACATCTCCTTACAACCACCATGACGTACCCATACGTCAGGGTGGTTGAAAGGGTTAAGTTAATTTTTAGCCACTGGAATAATATATGACACTGTGACTTTTAGATTTTTGTCTGTGGTATTTATATCAGGTTAGTTCTGTGATTTTTCCTTGGGTTGTCCTACTTCTCTCAAAAATTAAAAATAGCAGTCATTTGTATAAAATAACAAAAAGTAATCACTTTTTAAAGCTATTGTCCATCCAGTGTTAAAACTTTGGAGGTCTCTCTAGTCTTTGTTTACATGCAGTTGGCAGGAACAGTTGAAGTCAATCAGTGGTTTCAGTGGAACTGTGATGCCAATGGCAAAATATATCAACAGCACTCTACAATCAGCAAGAGATAGTCAAACAATTATATGAACTATTTCAAAATGCATTTCTGCTGCTTTAAGGCGACCTCAGTTCCAGAATTATCTCCTTGCTTGGCACCAGTTTTGATAAAAAAATGTGTGCTAAGAACCTCAAATTTTCATGTAGCCTAAAGGTAGCAGAAATTCATTTTGAAATAGTTCATATAATTATTGTTTGGTGTTCTTCTGCAGTCTTGTCAGCATGTATCAACATCATTTTCTTTTAAAATGGTTTGAATGTGCTGATCAATTTTTGTTTGTTTTATTTTTTATAGATGGCATGTGTATTAGTAGATGGCCGCTGCAGTCAATCAGCTGTCTCTGTGGTCATGTGCCTTTCCATTGACCTCACCATTTCCATCACTGAGCAGAGATATCAATGAAGTGGGACATGATGCCACTGAGACCTTCGGAGCTTAAATACGGGATTGGCAGTGGCTCAAAAGGTGAGAATACTTTTTTCCTTATTCTATACAAATATCTGCCATTTATAATTATTTTGGTGAGTTGGACATTTGGTTACATTGAGCAGGCTCTGTAAATAGTAGGTACCAGCTGTTTATTCCAGCCAACAACTTCTTCAGTGCCTGGGACTGAAGACAACTTCAATCCCAGCTGTTTAACTATTTAGATGCTGCAGTCAACATGACTGTGACATCTAGGCAGTTATATAAGGGGCAACACCCAGTTGCGCTATATGGTCATCTTCTTTGCAATACAATTGTGTCTTTTTTTTTAGCTAGGAGCCTAATGAAGTCCTCCTGGGCTGTCATCTTTATGCTACTATTATACCCTGCCTGAGTGACATTAAAAAAAATATATATATATTGGTCTCAAAAAATTGTGATGCAGATTTATTTATTTTTTTCTAGTGTAGTAAAACATAATAAAAACTATATTAGTTTGGTTTCACTTGATTGTACTGACCCATAAAATAAAGATAACGATTTATACTGTGCAGTAAAAATCCAAAACCCACAGGGTAATAGCATAATTGCTTTATTTTACTGTTTTACCCCACAAAGATATATTTTTTTTGGCTTCCCAATGTATTATGTGAAATATTAAATGCTAGCATTAAAAATACAACTTATACAGCTATGTTGGTGGAAAAATAAAAAGTTGGGGATAAAAATTAATATGTGGTTTGTCAAGAATTGCTGTGGAAGGAATGGGTTAAAGTTTATTTTCTTTAAATAGTTTTATAATGGTTTTAGACTGTTTTAATCTTACGTACCAAAAAACCCTGAACCCCCAAGCTTAATTGTAACCGTCAAGTTACAGTCAACCCTTTTGTTTTCACAAATCTAGTCTGAAACGCTCTTTCATGCACTTCTTACAGTATTTTTCTGCTAACCTCCTTTCCTCCACTGCACTACTCTGCTGTAAATTAAATCTTAATATCTAATCTATGCATCCCAGATGTTTTCTGGGTTTTTCCTTATTTGTTGTATATGTTTGGTTATATAGGCACTCATGGACCTTAGCTATGCATTACATTTTTGTCTCCTCTTATCAGCTCTTCACACAACTGTCTCCAAGACTTCTCCCGTGCTTCCCCCATACTCTGGAACTCACTGCCTCAACACACTCTCCTCCACTTTCACTAGCCTCAAAAGCAACCTGAAAAATCATCTATTCAGACTTGCCTGTAACCAAAATAGAAGTTGCAACTACTCCACACCACAAACATGTCTGCCCCTCAACTTCTGTAAACCTTCGCGGGCAGAGCCATCTCTCCCTCTGAACCAGTCATTAGTTACTTATTGTTACCTTTTGTACTAGTTTGACCTATGTTATGTATGTAACCCCCTTCGACTGTACCGTGCTCTGGAACTAAGGGTGCTCTAAAATAACTAATAATAATAATAAACAGTATATAATTTGCGGTGACATGTCTACCAACTCTTAGTTGATGTTTTATTGCTACAAAAAATACTTCCGCACTATACATATTGGGCGACATATATGAATCTCGCCACGTCGGGGCGCACCTTTCCGCCGGTTTTCCGGCGAAATCTGCGCCTGATTTATGTCGGCACCGGAGCGCGCTCATACATTCAATGTAAGGCGGGGGCTTGTCTATCCCGACCAATCAGAATAGGAGCGACAGGGACCCATTATAGCCTATGGAGAAGTTTGAACCAATCAAAATCAAAGGCAGGACAGTTCAAAATACAGTAAAAACGCAGAAAAAAGCTGATTGGTTGAACTAGCGGGGGCTTGGCTATCCCAGCCAATCAGAGCGCGAGCTACTTCTCCCATTGTAGTCTATGGAGAAATCGGCGCAATGAAATCTCGGCTCTCAGCGCCGTGCGGCATGGAGTATGATTAAAAAAAACATTTTTATTAGTTGTAAAATATTCTCAGAAAAATAGCTCAAACATTCTATAAACATAAATCAATTCTATCCCGAACAACGCGTTTGTCGCCGAGACCGGCGCTACATCGGGAATTGCAATAGAAAGAATTGCCGGGAAATACAGTAATTCAAATTCAGTACGCTATTCTGATTAGTCGGCATAAACCAGCCAATCAGAATAGGAGCGACAAAGACCCATTATATCCTATGGAGAAGTTTTGACCAATCAAAATCAAAGGCGGGACAGTTCAAAAGACAGTAAAAATGCAGAAAACAGCTGATTGGCTGAGCTAGCGGTGGCTTGGCTATCCCAGCCAATCAGAGTGCAAGCTCCAAAAAACAGGCGAAAAGCCCGTTCATACATGTCGCCCATTGTGTAGTTTTTTGCACTATTCACATAATTTAGCTGCCAGTGCATTCAAAAAATGTGCCCAAAGGATTAAATAGTTTGATAAAGGAGAAACGTGTGTCATTTTGGCATTCATAAGGCTGTTTTAGGTCAGTATATTACAAAAAAATTTAAATTGCATAGTTGACTACACAATTCCAACCCATAGGCTCCGGTATAAAATTTTACAGAGAGGCACTGAAAGGCCCCAAAAGTTTCCATTCAGAACAGAGAGTATTGCACTACTTTCCATTCTGTGCAGACTAATTGTTGACTTTACTGACTCATTTACACAGGAAAGTTATAATGTTTACATCATAACTTGCTATCAGATACCATCAGGCTGGTAAGAGGATTTCCATTGAGTTTTAGAATATATTTTGGCCTTAAGTCCCTATTTAATAAAACTGAATTAGAGTGGGGAAGTGGCTTTTTCAACCATATAAACTCACTTCGGTTTATGATTTGGGTCAATCACCATATGTTAACAGAGTTAACGTTAGGGTAGGAATATTTGTGCAGGGTCTTCTCTTTTGGGGCGATTGATCTGCTAAGGGTCAGAATTTTAGGGTATAGGTTAGGGTAAGATTATATTAATCACTTTTGTTACTTTTAGCCCTACCTACAGTGTTAACTAAACGTTCATGCTTGGAACATCAGATTTTGTGGGTGAGTCCATTGTTTTTTTGGGGTTTTGCCACAATGTAATGTTGACGTGGGATCCTCCAAAATGGGTATTTAATCACTTTTCTAAATATATGTGATTATAAAAATTGCAGTCTGAGAGAGCTACAGGCTGCCTTACCTGCCCTTAGTTACTTAAAAGCTTCTATTAGATACGACCTGACAAGAGCTGCTGGTCGGGCTTGCGCAGATCACACTTCTTATCTGATGAGAGGGAGCTGAAGAAACTTTCAAGGCACCGGGTAGAAATATGTTGTCTTTTGTATACAGAATCCACTAGTTGTAGTGTGATTATCTGAGTAGGAACATGAAGAAGCTTTCAAGCTGCTGTGAGAAAAGGTGTTGTCTTTTGTATACAGAATCCAGTAGTTTGTAGTTTGAGTGAACATTTCACACGATCCCTTATGCACGGCTCTGTGCTCTGGCTGTGTCTCTCGCTCTCTCAGCTCAGCGTGGCTTGTTTACATTTGATTCTTTGCAGATAAGGCATGTCCTGTCAAAACCTCTTTAACTATTATTGTGGGAACCATTTATTTGACATTTTAATATTGTAGCAATAAAAGTTATATTTCAGTTAATAGTTCTTGAGGGATTGTTTCCTTAGCAGTGATTTCATACAGTAGGTTGTAAAAGTATTCATACTTGGATTTTTCCTCATTTTTAAATATCACAGCCACAAACGTAAATTCATTTTAGCGAGTATTTGTGAAGTTTAAAAAAAATGATACATGCTTTTACGGATTTTAGCAAATTTAAAAAATGAAAAGTTTGTTGTGTATATGTATTCAGCCCCCCTGAATCAATACTTTGTGGGACCACCTTTAGCTGCAATGACAGCTGCAGTATGTTAGGGGATGTCTCTGTCAGCTTTGCACATCTAGAGGCTGGAATTTTTGTCCGTTCTTCTTTGCAAATTAGCTCTAGCTCAATCATCCATTTATGGATGATGGATTGAACAGTGCTCTCTGAGATGTTTAGATCTTGGGCTTTTTTTTTTTTTTTAAATCTAACCCTGCAATACACTTTGCTACAACTTTATCCCTAAACTGTCTGGTGTGTTTATTGGTTTTCATGATGCTGGCAGTTCACTAATGTACTCTAATAAACCTCTGAGGCCTTCACAAAACAGGTGCAGTTAAACCGAGAATAAAATGTTCCATTTACTAATTAGGTGACTTCTAAAGGCAATATATCACACTGGAATTTATTTAAAGGTACAAGAGTACAGGGGGATGAATTCATATGCATGCCACTTCTCAGTTTTTTAATTTCCAAAACTTTCATTTGCTCTATCACATAAAATGTCAATAAAATACATTTAAGTTTGTAGCTTTAACATTTAAAAATAAGTGAAAGTTCAAGTGGTATGAATACTTTTGCAAAACATTGTATATGAGGATCCACTATTAGTCAATTTTTTTATGATTTTTTGCATTTTTTTTATTTTTGATCTCTTATATAATAATGCAAGCTATTACACAAATAAAACTGAAATGCAGAGAAAGCATTCAGTAGGTTGGACTGGCACTATATAAACAATGCCCTTATCAAATTTGAATTCCCTCCCTAATTCATAGATGCAATCTATACTCTTTAAGTGTTCTGTTATGCTGTCAAAGTAATTGTACCCTTCTTATTGTTTTCCAGATAAAAAATGGCATCTGCCAAGGGTGACTTTATTTATGGCAATCTGTAAAAAATTAATTCAAGCCATCTGCCAGCATTCAGAGATAAGAGGGCTGAGTGTAAATGGCTAGAAAAACAATGTAGTGGCATGTAAAAATGATCACGTTTTTCTTCTGATGAATAGCCCATTAATGTCATAAGGTGTTAAATATCACAAGGCATTATGGGAAAGGGGCTGAGAAGCCCACAGCGCCCTTAATGAGAGATCTTCCCTTCATAAGGTGTTAAAGACAGCAGGAATTTTTTTCTTACTTTTTTTCCATCACCACCTTCAGGAGGCTATAACCCTTTCAATTTTCCATCGGCTTAGTGTTCCATAGCCAGTTATACTGTATATCTCATCAAATGCCCCAATGGGCGCAAGAAATTAAAAATCAGATTTTAAAACATAGATCTACCATATGCAACAAAAAGACAGAGTTTCCAATACAAGCAAACTTCATTTACTGTAGTACACCAGTTGAAATTCTATATATTTTTATTTTTTTTTTTAAAACATGTTTTATTAAGGAAGAAACTGTACACACACATGTAGATATAAAACAGCGAGCTATGAATGCACAAGTCTTCTAATTTCCAGGAAAACAGTCACAGAAAACAATATGTAAGTGCAAAACACCTTATACAAACATGGACCACCGTGGTACAGTCAAATTCCTCCTAAATTTTCTGGAAAGTTTTCTCCCCAACCTGTAAACCAAAACTCCTCCCCGCCCTCAAAAATTGGTCACCTTATGGTGTGACTCCCTACACCCTCCAACTTTGACACCGACTTCCAGGTGCCATCAGATTTCCCTCTCAGCTCTCTACAAGATAGTATTCGGTTTATTTGAATGGGTTTTATCAATGTTCTAATCTTCGTCTGGATTGTATGTTTTGAAATAAACGAAACCCCATCTTCTTCAAAGAACCTCCCTGCCTCTGCATCATTTATTGTTTATTGCCCTGCAAAGTTTTCTAAGTAGAGAATTTGGGCGAAGGAATTCTACTTGTTTGGTATGGCGGAGCCGCGTTGACTATCCAGTGCCTTAGATGCACACTTCTTGCCGCCAGTATTGAGTTACATTGGACTCCTTTATTTAAAAAAAGGGTCCGCGCCTGCGACTCCTCCGAATTCTGCTACAGTCAGCATAGTGAAATAAATTTCCCTTGCGGATGTCAGGGAAATGAACACTCTAGTGTCCTCCAAGATATTTTTTTACTTGCTGCACCAAAATTGATGATGCCACAGGCATGCCAACATACATGTGTAAATAAGTCGCCTTCCTTAACAAGCCCACAATTGGGGCATGCCGTGAGATGCAGTAGGCCTGCTTGGGTCTGGAGGTATTGTTGAAGGCATTTATGTTTGGTGCCAAACCTACATCAGGTATTTATCTGCCAAATGCTAAATAAACAATAGCTTTTCGCACTATTTGCAGACCCTTTAGTATTTTGTTGAAGGTAAATCTGTGTCCAACAATCTGTACTTCCCCCAATACCCAAAGAGCTTTGGTCAAACTTCGCTCTGCCTTTTAGCTTAGATTATGTGTGTATAACTTGTAGACAGCAAACCCTTGCTCTGAGTGGCTTTGTAGACTCAGCAGATTCCTTTTAGACTCTCACCAATGACTGTAGATGGGGAGACATTTGCCGCAGAATGTACCAATATGAAAGTAACTGCGAACAATCTGGTTTATCAACCAAAGAAAATTTTTATTTCAACCGCGCGTAAATGGTGTGTAAAGAACCGAGGGTTTCGCCAAGCAGGTCACCCAATTCCTGACTCCCCCTCTGCTTCCACGTTGGGTACGATTGTTATCCTTCGCCGAGCGGATTGAAGGAAGGTCCAAAGAGGGGTTTTACTGTGTAGATATTAAATGGGTCTGCATAAATTGAGTTTCGTGTGTGCCTCCATGTAGCCCACGTGTCGTTAAATATAGGTACGGCACCTGACGCCCTTTGGAAATTTCTCAGACGGTTTGGGTTATGCGTAGTGTAAAGGATTATATTGTTCTATGTGGTCCACACAACTCTCACTGGTCTTGAGTGTGATTTAGTTCTGTGGTTTGAGAAATAGTACCGAGACCATCTAACCAGTCCCCGCACATGTTCTCCTCTAAAGCCAGAGTATCAGAATTTAATGTTGGATAAGTCTAGCTCCCTCCATGCAGCCATTTTCATAGACAGTATTCTCGTTAACTTATGCGTGGCCTCTTGCTTTCCAGACGAACTCGAAAAGGCCCCGCCACAGAGCTCATTAACATCGCGTGTTTATGCAAAAGCTAGGTATGTTTTGCAGAGGAATACAAGTATTATTGCAAAGCTTATCATTCCTTGATCAATTGGGATATGCTTGAGACAGACAAAGAAGATCTATCCATCTATCCTGTTCCGATGTGATTTTTGTGATTTGCGGTGGATAGTTGAGATGTGTTCACAGATGTCCCTCTTGTTTATATCGCCCACTCTTGTCACTAAGTATGTCAGGTGGGAACGCACTACCTCCCTCCAGTGTTATGAGTAGGGATAAGGTTGCGTTCCCCTCTAACGCAACAGTTGGCATTTTATGCTTTACTTTATGCTTAATACCTAAGAATGTGGAAAGGATCTCCAACACTCCCTTTTATGTGGCCTACCGGGTAATTAATGAATATGAGGTGTCAGTCTGCATAACATACCAACTTTGACTTACCCTGGTTTCCAATGAAGGATCCCTCTAAATGTGTAACGAGTCAGAAAAGGTGTTGCGCCAATGGCATGTGAGGGCATTTTCATAAAGGCAGACGGCCGGGAACAGCGGGCAGCATGGTCTCGTCCCTTTTTGTAAACAATTGGGGAGGAGACAAAGCCTGGAGTACTGCACCTCGCTTGGGATAGGAGTGTTCATGGACATAAGGTATGTTCCTAATAATTTCTACGTAGCCATTATGTCCAGCACAGTACTTTAGCCTCCACCTCCAGTTTACATTATCAAAGGCTTTACACAGCGTCTATTACTCAATAACGGCTGCTGTGTACTCGCACTTCCGGTGCCACCCTGTCAATATTATCTGTACTGTAATAAACTGTCATGATGTTTTTTTTACCCGGATCTTCCCTTACTGTAACCCAATTTGTTGACGGGGCATATTAGTTCGGCATTATAGATGCCAAACTATTAGCTATGACCTGACGATACTGATTTTGATGTCCTCGGTTTCATCATTGAGAATGGGACGTTATAGTACCGCTCCAGATATGGATCTCTGCCTTTCCTTAAATAATACTTTTGATATAAGCTGTGTCCCCCGAAGGCAGCATCCTCCCCCCTGCAGTATCTCATCATAGACCTTCATTGTGTTGGGCTTATCTATTGTGTAAGCAATTTGCTTAGTAGTCACCTGGACAAGCCGATCGGGGCCCGGGGCAGTACCCGGAGGAATCTGTCTTGATGACGGCCTTCTTGTTCTTCTCTCGCTATTTGCTTATTCTAACTCGTTCCCTGTCTTCCCCTCTGAGAAGTTTTCTTTGACTTAATGTTTTTCCTCAAAAAGCAAACCCTTTAACTTGTCACAACGTGAACTGGGAGTAAAAGTGGTCGGGTCAGTAGTTTTTCCAAGAATTTTAGTGACTGTTTAGCAATCTTTCGACGCCAACTCCGGAACCGATACCTCAGTCCCATAAGGTTGGTCTGACCTCCACTAGTCCTTAACAGTTTTGCCGAGCTTTCACTGACTTATTAACCAGTTAATTATGAGATCTCAACTGGTTCCTTTATATAAAAGAGATCTATGTTTTTATGCTGAAAATCACAAGCCCTCCCTTGGTGCTGTCACTCCCCTTTTGTCTCCTCTGTGGGAAGTTCTAGGAATACTGGTTGTATGGAGCTCCATCATTGCTTTAGTGTATTTTTCGTGCTTAGCCTCATGTTCCTTATTCTTGGCTGCCAATGTAGGCATAATTCTACCATCAATACCGCCTTCCTGTGTCCCAGAATGCCCGGGTGGTGGAGGTTAGTTGCTGTGGACGTCTTATCATGAGCAAATCCGCCAACAAGCGCACTCACAGAGCTACTGAAATGGACCCGTCTCCTGTGAGAGCAACCTGGGAAACGCCTACAATATGTTTTGAATCCTTTGGGATGCATATCCTCAGCGCGACATTAGCACCGGAGGAATGGTCAGAGATCTACCAGGTATTCCCCCCCAATCTCTATGTCCTTCAACCTGTCACCTAATAGATGCTGGTTGGGCCAGGAAATAGTCAATCGGGTCCAAAGGACAGGTGGGCGTGAGAGACAATGCTGTGTACTGCCTTCATTTCTTGTGGGCTTCAACAGCCTCCATAACGATCCCCAAAACCAGTGAGTCCAAAGGCCAACTAATCATAACTCTTCGCCTTCCTTTGTCCTCCCCTCTGGGAGCCGAGCGTTTCCGTTCTCTCTTAAATCCAGGACGCAGTTGAAGTCCCCCACTACTAGGATGTAATTGCCACTGACTTTGGAAAAATATTGGTCGCCAACTGGTTTTAAAGAATTCCCCTTGTCCCGTGCATTGGGGCATAGACGTTTTGAAAGATTTAGCAGTCCGTCTAGAGGTCTCCAACACTACCTTCACTATGCTACCCTACTTGTTCAGATTTTGGATAGAACTTTTGTAGGAGGTATTTTTGTTAAATAAACATAAGCACACCTGCCTTAATCTTCATTGCTGATGAGCCCTACCTACACATAACACCACTTTTTGTTCATGCGATTTAAGTCTTTCTTCTTTCTAAGTGAGTTTCCTGTAATATTGGCAATGTCTTGGTCTTTGCTTTTGAGAATGTCGTAGTACCTAGATCTTTTTTGAGCGGGAACGGAAAGCCCCTTAACGTTCCAGGGAATTATAATACGCAGTACTCTATTGAGAGCCTGTGTCTCTCCCTCTCTCCTTACCTTTACAATGAACCTGTGACAACTTACCCTACCCCCAGAACAAAACAACCATAATAAACTGATGAACTTGATACCTCCGCACGCCTATACGAATCTCCTCCCTCTCTTTTAGTGAAGTTTCTGTGTCTTTTTTCAGAAAGGTGCCCCCAGGTGAGATCTTCAACCTAGGAGCTTCTCCCTGGACCACTGCACTGCCGCTTACCCCTACCGATCGCCCTGAATAGTGGCTTAAAATTGTCCCTCCCCGTGTTTCAGGCAGATGACTCTGTCCCACCAACTTTGCGATTTTCTGCCGGAAGTGAGTAACATCAATCAGTGACCAACTCCTCTACCTCCCTGTCCACCGAGGATCAGTGCGCAGCCTATGCCAACCTGCACAGACACTAAACAGATAAGTCCGGAGTAGGTCCTCGGAAATGTAGAAAAATCTGCCAAAACATAAATTGTCAACGTTTACCTCGGGGTACTGAATTGGCCCGAGTGAGGAACTGGTGTGGGTATCATTTTACTGGCTAGACTCAGGCTGTGCTGGTGTTACGTTGGCTCATCCTTTCCATGGTATTTTTTCCTTCCTCTGCTCCTTTCTGGAGGGCGTTCTGGCCAGGGCATAACTTTACTAGAAATTCACTCTGCCTCCTCGGGTATTGGATGACAAGAGTACAGGCTGGAGTTGTCTGAGGAATATTATCAACAATGCGGGAAATTGGAGATTGAACCCTGATTTGTCTTCTTTATAGGGCTGTGCAGTTCACTGCTGAGAACAACTTCCCTCTTTCTGGAGACTCTATGAATAGTCTGACCAAAAATTAGGAGCTTATCACCTCTTATAATCAAGGGCGATTTGAGCGCCCCTGTAGGGTTTGTAATTATTGAGATTTCTCTGAGTGTCTAAGTATTTATACATTAATGACGGTCATCGGTTTATCTGGTGTCCCTTTTGGGTAGGTGGTGACTTTTGGCGGGCCTATCCTATGCGCTTTTCCCTCTTTAAAGAGTGTAGGCTGATCATAAGTAGTCTGTGGAATTTCCGGTCGGCACAAAATTTTATGCAGGTTTTTCACAGGGATAGACTCGCTTAGACCGATAATTCCTCAATTGTTCTGCGGGACATTTTTTGCAGGTCACTCGACCCTTGTTTTGAAGAATACTCTGTTCGTACCTGGCCAAGTCTCTCTAGTGGCTCCGAGTCCAGCATGTCGTTCTTCCACTACATTCACCGTTCTTCAAGTCCCCAATTTGTGAGGTGTGCAATGAGATCTCCCTATGCATGCACCCTGACACTTGCGGCTGGTTAAAGCAGCCTGAATGAGGCGAACAGAAATTAGGTCGCTTCAAAACGATGCCATTTGATATCAGGGACCAATAGATTAAGCAAACAGCCTCCCGCATGGTTTTACAGGATATTTCTAGGCCCCTGGAATTTTCTCCTTTGGCGCTTCCTGGCTAACTCCAGGGGTTTCAACTGCCACTCGAAGCCTGTGAGTCATGATATTGCTCACCTGGCGGCTTCTCTGGGGGTATGAGTTGGTTTGTCTCTGAAATGTATATCTGCAGTGGGTCAACCTGTGGTGCTGCACTCTTCCCCCGCTGATATTGCTGTGCTGGATCCGCGAACGCTCATGGAGCCGTTTGGGAGGCTCGGGCGCATCTTGGGAGTGTAGCCGGCCCATAGGTCACTGATGGGCCCGCTACCGAAACACGGGCACACCCCCCCGCTTCTTTCAGGATACCCCGACTCCCTACCGGTGTGTGACGGGGTGTGAGGCACTGTAAAGTGATTTTATATCTGCAGATATAATGCGGGAAAGCCCTGTTTCGGGTCGGCGCTGTGCGGGGCTTTGAGACGAGCAACTGCACCTCCATCACATGACGTAGCGCCGGAAACCGGAAGTCTGCTATTTTATATGATTAACTTGGTTCCACCCGTACAGATAGGGGGTTGATAGAATTGACATGCTGAAATAAAAAGACAGTAAATGGATATTTAGTATTGCACACTATAAATACAAGAGGACTGAATAGACACTTCTTAACAGAATCCAATTTTTACTATTGGCAACACCTACTAATATTTCGTGGCTACGTTTATGGTGGGCGCTGGATCACAGCATAAGGTTTTTTATGATAACTGTACAAAGGGAGACAATCCTATTATTTTACAGCTTTTATCTTATATAACTACCCTCTTACCTCCCATCAATATATAATTACTGCCTTCTCCATCCTTTTCATGAATTTAACCACTTTTCTTCTTCTTAATTTGGTCTGTCATTTGTCACACATCTCGTTTTCTACAGATCACTATTCCATTTGGATTTTAGCATCCACATGGTTCATAGTTGGCTCACTACTCATATTGGACTATACCTAGGGCCAAACTTTATAGATGAACCCACAATTATGCACACATTTGTAAATTTAGAGATCAACGTGATTTCAAAATTTTGTGTTTGCGACACACTGATGTGATGATTGGCCGGATAATTTAGGCTCACATCTGTGTTTAGGTGCGTATCTATGGGAAACTATATGGGAGTGGCCTAAACTTGAACTCCTGTAGCCAACTAAACCCTAACCAATAATTAGGCCAGTAAGCGATGTATCGTGACACTCTGTTTTAACATAATCACATACCTTTAGAGTTAGTGATTTTAATTCAAGACCAGGGACTAATGTTTATATCGAATCACTTCACTTAGCGAATTGCCACATCAGGGTTGGGATCAAGGCTGACTAAATCTCCAGGTCTTTCGAGAGACATCGTTTTTCATCTTGTTGGAGAGAAAGCAATTGGTGCCTTATCACGATGTGTTTGGTCATTATAATAGTGAGGTCTTTACGTGTAACATTAATGCATATGTGGCATATGAAGGACCTAGGTGCACTTACCAGAAGAGTTTGTTTTTACCAATGCCTGAACATTAACTATCCACTGGCATGAACTTCCCTAATGGTTACGTCATAATATCAGGCTCCTTCTCCGGCGTATTCTCCCGGAAGGTATACTAGATACTCTCTCTTGCGCAAGAAGTCCCCTGGTTAGGCGACTTTTGCAACTGTATGGATGGCTCATGGATTAGGGAAATGATTTAAAATAAGACGCGGTTTTCTTGACTCCCGATGGCAATGCCTCGGAGTATAAGAGACTAGGAACCTGTCATCACCTTCACCATCCTCGAACAACATTGTTCCAATTAGCTCATCTGGCTATACATTGACTCTGGGCTAATGTTACCTCGGCATCATTGAACTCAAGGGTTACACTAGGACATTATTTTGGAACAACCTGGAATGTTTTTTGTTTTCCTAATTTGATGTATACTGTAGTAATAAAAAAATTACTTTAGACTCCTACCGATTAAGTTTATATGCTGGACCAACATAACATAAAATTCAGAATTATATGGGAACAGCTATGAAAAACTACCCCACAACGACCTAGTGTTGATTAATGCCGTTTAGCAAGATTTGGCCTATCGACGTACTCCCATCAACTATCTGACACGCCAGCGATAAGTCGAAGAGTCGGCGCAAAAACGCTACGCGTTTTTAACGATTTTTCCACGATAGAACCACCACATATACGTGAAAGCTTCGATTATGACCGCACGAAGCAAACGATGAACATTAAAGTCTATCGGAGAATAGTGCATTCAACACCTTCATTATTACACATAACCAATAATCGGATGGAGAAGCTGAAATCATCATTAAACAATAAACATCAGATACATAAAACACGATGGTTAACTTGGTAAATTAATTAGGCGCTCAAACCTCATACCGTTTGGTTTTTAATGTCTCAGAAAAACATTAGTTCACTGACCATCTTCATACTATCCCTCGTCTCTTGTACCACTGAACCTTGATACTAACGGAACCATACTGCCAAAACAACAACATTAATAAAATGTGACATGAAGGCTCACAGTATGAATTTGAACCATATCTTCCCTCTACTTGACAGATTGGGACATTGAAATATCCCTGTCCTGCAGACACCGCAGCTGGCATGCACACCAAACCTGATCAATGACCCACCAGATTTAATTAGTGCCGCGCCCATAAATAGGTGTCTTTCAAACCACCATTAATTAGATTGAACCTGGAACACAAAATATATCTCGTCCACACTGTAAACGCAGAACTGAACTATATCTTAATACTCGTCTCTGACCCACCGTTTAAAATGTGACCAGGATTAAACGGAAAACAGAAATAACAAACTAAGGAGATGTTTTTCAAACAATCCCAGTGTAGTTGACATTGTGTAAACAATGGACACTTGAACCTATATTACCTGTCATTAAGGCCGCCCAACAGCATGTGCACCAAACACATGACCAAATATGACCCCCACATTTCTAAAAAGATTTTTTCCCGAGAACAAAAAAATGGAATCTATTACATACCACCCATTTTTGTTGAACTGGCAAAACTTTGTTCATATACCCTGTTCACTGATGGCAACTCAGCATGAGCCCAAACCCTAGCACCATGACCAACCAACATTTTTAATAAATGTGCCAGGAAAAAAGGAGTTTTCAACCACCCATTTTTAGTTATCACTGAGGACCAATTTGACTATTATACCATGTATGGGCCACCGAGACACTGAGACCCAAAATCCTGCACAACTCGCACAAAACACCTCATTTTAAATGTGTACGGGAAAACAAAATATGGTGCAAGTTTTCCCAACCACCGTTTCTTAGTTTGTATAAAAATGGACATATGGACTATACCCCTGTCCTGGGGCCCTAATGAACGCACCCCATACAAGGCATTGACCCCAAATTTAAAAAGTAGACACGGAAAGAAAAATTGGAACTGTCCTTTCAAACAATACCTTTTTTCTGTTGATAACTGGACTTTGACATGATTCCCTGTTCCTGAATGGCCACCTAGCATGAGCCCCCCTCAAACGTGCAACCAACAACTGACCCACTACTTTTAAAATGTGCCCGCGAATAGGAAAAATAAAACAAAAAAAAGGATAAGTCTATCTCATACCACATTTTTTAGTTTCATATAATGGGACACTTGACTATTCTGTACCTGGGACCACGCTTGACAAAGCGGAAACGGAGTCTGCTGTTCAGGACGTGGGTTATAGGTTGTGAAAGCTCGACGTGTGAAAACGCCATGGCTGGATAGTCCGTCATCTATTATCACGAGAAGTTAAAAATGCACCACTGATGATCGCATAAAACCTCAAAATGCTAAACGCGAAATACAATGTCGTGCTGAAAGCACATAGTTCCGCTGAGGGTATAGCAGGTTATGGGGTCAGTAGTTATCCATGCCGGCACGCAGGGTAAAGAAATCATATACCTGGGTAGAGCTCAATCGGATCACCTAACGTTAACACTAATTAGAAGTGTAGGACAAATGGAGACTTCAACTTGGATAGTATGGGGGTCGTACGCGAATTGTTGGCTATATACCCCAGGTGCAAATCTGTGTACCAGTGGCAGTGTAGTGGGTACTAATTTATTACTCAAACCGTGCATAGGCTAGGGAACATTCCCGGTCGTATCATGTTTACTTTGTTCAGTGGTACTAGGGGGCTAAATGTCACGAACTAGGTGCCTCACTGATATTTTCCTACATTTCCTAATGGTTCTTGACTGGCGCCGCCTCGTCCATCACCTTTTGTTACTAGTAAGAGGTATTTTTTATTAATCTGCATTTTTGGAAATGATTGGATTTTAGTTGTTTCATTTTCTTGACAAACACAAGTTCGTAAAAGATGGGATGGAATCCCTCCACTGTCGTATGTTTATATTTTTTTCATATGTTTTAAATGGAGGGTTCTCATTTTGCTATCACAACCTACAGGATTGATTGCTTCTGTTACTGTTATTGACCCATAAAAACATATGTAACTTTTGACACTATTATGTGTAACTATATAACTGTTTACTCTACCTATTCCTGTTTTCTACGACACATCACCTGCAACCTTCTCCATTTGAGCAATATAATTGACAAGTCGTGCAACAGAAACAAATGTCCTGTTTTGACTGTTACATACCATTTTTTAGATAATTGGACACTGGCGTATAGCTGCTTGTAAATATTAGTCTTAAAATGCCCCCACAAAAATTCAAAGCTGACCCTTGAGCACAATACCATGGGGACTAAGGGTAGTAAGAAATATTGTCTGCTTATAATTAGTTACATCATTTTTTTTTATTTTAGGACAATGTAGTTTTGCTGGATTTTCAAAGCCCCACCAAAAACACACACCAACACACCCACCCGCAACACCACCATCACACACACAACCACTGCACATGGGTACAACAATATACATAATTATAATAATGTAAAAACATTACTCAGAACATCATGCAGTTAAAAAAAATTTTTATGTCGGGGAAAGAAATGACCAACTATAGGATGCATACCATCAGTTCTATTCCAATAGGACCTCATTTATTTAGCTGTATATAACAAAGCCTTTAAATGACACCCAATATATTACTAATATAATGTATAAACCTTCTCAGCCACTACCCTACTTATAATTTTAATCGTGAGGGTGGACATTTGCACGTAGAAGGTAACTCAATTTCTGTTAAATATGGACCTCTTCCAGTTTACTTGCCTGTAACTTCCAAGCAGAACATGAACTCAACAATCAATTGACAATGGCTCGAACGCAGAAAACTTTACTTAAGTCATATATTACGTTGAGTAATATGGATTAACACAGGCTGTTGATCATGAATCCCCTTGCTAGTCCTCATTTTCACTCGTCTCCTATACAGACTAAACCAGCAAAATGAAAAACGGATTGGAAATAGAGAATTATATATTGCAGATCATTGGAAATCGATCATTTTAAATAATTTTAGTTTTCCACAAGAGACGAAGGTCCATTTTTGATATCTAGTTTGTAAAATAGGAATGTGTATGTAGACTCGGCAAACTAATCGCGTCGAAACCTCGGCATTTGTGGCCACTAACACATTCTCTTCCAAGACGATACCCAATGCCTGATTAATCTTGACTTGAATGTCCAACGAATACTCCACCTATTTTGCTGGTGGAAAGAGCCCCCGCAGTTTCCACTAGATAAATTAATGTGCGGTTTGGCTGTAATGACTCATCCAGCTGTGCTGAAGGTCCTAATGGACCGAATCATACAAGATTATCGCACGCGGGCAATACTGCTAGCGGCACAGGATCATCACTCTATGGCGTGACGAGCACAAGCTCGGTGCCATTCTTCATTTTGGATACCCTGAAGTACTTTTGGCAAGTCCAGGAACCAAACAAAATACTGCAAAAACAAACAACTTCGGAGCTTGAGACGCAGATAGTATAGAATAGGCTCTCATGATCTTTAAGCTTACGATTCTCTGTGGACGTTGGTAGCGTCCGTGCCCCTGCCCTATTTGTTACATGCGATTGAGTAAGGTAAATCCACCAAAAGGTGCGATAATACAAAAATGAAGACTTAAGTACCAAAGCACAGAAGAGAAGTCCACTACACGACACCATCCTTGGAGACTTCCGCCCATCCTTGCGCCTGTGATGACCGCGTAACAACCACCAAAACTTAAAACGCTCAATACTTGCGCACACCACTTTCTCACTGCTGTCACGGCCGCTAGAATGCTTGTTCCACACAATGACATCTATGCAGGAGGAATCGTGATGCACAATTCAAAGATACACACAGCCTGACAGATGTCTCCACGTTGTCTCGCAATCACCAGCATCCAACGGTCATAAATTATTTCCCTGACAAACTTTTATCTATCTCTATATTTGAGCATTCTTGTGTTTACCTCAACATAGAGGCATGGAAGCAGAGAAAGTCGACTAGATTTATGGTTATTGTGTTAACCGCGACGATTTCCACAAGAAAAATAACGAGGGTAGGCCTCCATCTCCCACGAGTAACTGTAGGTTACATTTGATGTATAGGCACCTATCTAAATGCAAACCAAAACAAGACGGATCCAAAGGTTGGTGGAATTGGAAGCATTCAATCTAGAAACTCCCACACATCTCAACCATGTGAGTAGTACAGAGATGGAAGCCATGACACATGTCCAAGCACTATTCAGGCTCCGCTGCATCTCGGCACTAGCAAACTGGATCTCTTACCTCATTTATTCATCAGCTCTAATCTTCGCAGCCACAACCTCTCTTTCATACCAAGGGACAGTGGGACGTCACCGGTAACATCACACCACCAGGTGTATTTGAATACTCGACTCCTCCCCGTCCTCCTCCTCAGCTGCCTCTGGCACAGCATTAAACTCTGACCCTGTAATGGCATCACTAGAAGATGAGAGCACCATAGAGTGCTGTTGCGAATAACTTTACCTACTGCATACAGTGACGCTGGACCACCGAACCCAACGTGCCGAATGAAGAACGAATTGAAATTGTGTATGGTCAGGGCCCTTGTGCGAGTGGACGCAGATCAACAAACATAGTGTCTTCTATGGACAGACACGGGGGAGATTGCAGGGGAGGAAGGCCGAAGAAGAAATGACGCTGGCGGGTACGGGTTGTTTCAGAAAAAGTGTTACGATAGCTTACCACATGGAATACTCTTGTCACAATATAAAATGGCTCTCTGATGTACAAGTGCAATTTGTACACACGACGCATAATGCACCATCTTTTGCGGGGCTTCTTAACAAACTAAGGACAATGGATGCCCGGTTTGACAGAGCTCTATTCACCTGCCTCACTCCTCCGGTGTGGCTCAACACCCCCCTCGAGGCCCCGTACTCGCCTGCGTGTTCCAAGAGCACTTGATGTCAATACTTAGTTCTAAAGGCAGGACCATGGCAAGTGCTCAGTGCGGAGACCATCACATATGAGCCGGTGATGGTCGCCTGATGCACATAGCTTGACATACTTGCGACCACAGGGGTGGAATTCTACTGCTGGTATTCCCCTAATTACACACAACAGTAACAAATGCATCGTGTGAATAGGGAGATACCGGCCCGAAGATAGACAGCCTCCATTACTAGCAATCTGACCACAGAACGGCCAGGTAAGGAGAGTTTGCCATAAAAGATACATCAAGACCTCAGAGCCTTCTTCAGCAGGCTCAAGTCCATGTCTCGAGTAGGGATAGACTAGCACTTCATTGAGATTTCTGGAACGTCAAAGTGTCTTCATGTCGGATGCTGGCTAGGGAAATGTGCTCCAGCCTACAGTATCATATAAAGGACAGACGGCCAGCAAAGATTTCCGAACCACACGTTTATAGCCACACACACCTCACTTGCCCCTAAGGCAAAAGGTTATTGTCACTCCAGCCAGCGAATCCAAAAGACAAATATTGTCTCGTTGCTAAAGAGCCGAAGTTACAATAAAGCTCAAGTGTCACCTGTTATAGTTGTGGCCCCACAGGTCTGCAAAGCTCAGAAAGCTTTGATTAATTATCAGGAACACTAGCTGCACCCTATCTGTCTGCTGGGCACGTGCTGCCACCAGAATGGACCTCTGGGGGGGCGACAAAGAGCACTGCACCTTTCCATGCGACCCGGTTCAATGAAGACAGCGTAGCGGCGAAGCCTCGAGAGCACAAACGTCACCTAACTATAGTAGTCATTCCCACCAAAAGCACACCCATTAGTAGTGCACTTCCGGTTCTACAGTAAGTAATTTTGCAGGACTGGGCCCCACCACAGTACTAGCCTTATCTTGTCCCTTGTCGTAAGTGGGATGATCTAAACATCAGTTGAATGGACTCTTTAAACCGCCCATGAACTCTAGTCTGCTAGAAACATTACCAAGCAGATTGATAATTTCTATAAGATGAATGTGGATGGCACAGTGTGACAGGGATCGGCCTTTCTGGCATATACTGAATTGAAACAGATCTTGCTCACCCTTGATCTAGGTATTGGAGGGACAGGCTTCGCTGGGCCAATCTACGTGGCGGAAATACCCATCTGATTGTCTCCCACACCAGACGGAAGTAATAATATGGCAAATACATTTTCCATAGGACAAAATGAGAACCTACGGCAGGCCAAGTCTTTTCAGCGCGTTTTCTGGCATTTACGCGAGCCTGCGGTATGGACTAGTGATTTAAAGTGTATATTTCTTACTGCTCCCAAACATGCTAAGATAAGACAGAAGGGTCTGGACTGCACTTATAGAACTTAGGCCCGTACTGTTACCGGCACATCGCAAGGTCGTTCAAATGGCGGATGGGTAAACGAAAGGGGTAGGATACACGATACACCAAGTAAGGAAAAGGATTGAGGGCTCCCTGGTAGTAGTCGCTACGGGTGGCTACAACTAGAAAGGCGACGGTGACACGAAAGGCTACGTTAGCGGTAGGTCGACATTCCTATGATCATCATGACTATGAAGCAGTCAAATGGGGCAAGCTGAGCGAACGATTACGGTGGTAGGCGGCAAAAAAAGCGAGAAGTGCGACGGAGAGGCGGAGAAAAGAGCGACTGTGTATGTAGAACACCGTAGGTTGGAGGTCCAAACAAATTACCAACCGGATCATAGCTCGTGTTATGGCCTAGTTATTGGCCATGTATAGTGTTTCCCATCTTTTTCTAAAACTCTATGAATCAACTCGTACTGCTTGTGAATAGACCAACTAAGTTTAAACGGTAGAGTAGCGCATAGTTCAACACGGTAGTAGCTGGCAGACGTATTAATTGACCGGTTACGGCTAGCGACAGGCATAATGTAGTGTTGCGCAATGGCCCACACAACTAACCAAAAACACAAAAAAAAAGTGATAGCAGCAATGGCCTAACTTGCTCATAAAGTTGGCCTGGCCTTGTAGTAAATGGGGGAATGGATACGTCTGTTGTCACCAGAGTGATCTAAAAGCGAGGAGCTGAGCCAAAGGGTACTGCAGATAAAAAACGTTACACTGTCACTCGGGACCGCTTTTAAACTTCACTAATCACGGCGTGATTACATACACTAAGTACCATAGATATATCAACGGTTCTATAGTTGCAGAAAAACATAGCTACTCAGCACACACAGTGGGCAGGGATTCAGGAAAACACACAGGGATCCAGGTGGCAGGTATAAGTCAAACTGAGCTGTATGAATACTCATCATCGTTCCTATATGTATGAAACGCGACTACGCTATAGCAAAATTAACTGCAAAACCGGAAATAAAAAAACCGACCATGGCTATGCTAAGCCAAAAAAATTCCGCATTTGGCTCGGTGAAGATACAGCACATTAATTAATCAGAACACAGGCTGAATTGACGTAGTCTCTGAAATATCATTTTGAGCATCTTAGATGCATGCGAAGCGCTACTAATGCAAGGGGCACCATGCACAAGGCGTTTGCCGACAATCAACAACAACAACGCCATAGGGATGATTGTTGCCCGAATATTGACCGGCATTCCCTATCACTATACTACTAACCAAGATGGCCATCAGTAATAAATAATGGAGGTTTCAGCAGCAGATCTATAACTCATCCTCTTGCATTATTATATACATAGCCTTCTGACTACCAAACCGATACTTCGTTGTCCTAATCAAAGAGGTCACCTTCAGACAATGGATTATCTCACAGCGGGTGGGTACTAGACCTACACGAATTGACACTTTGGTGCTGCTTCAGGTATTGCACGGAAATTGCTGAATGAATGCCTGATGTCGTCAACTTTGTATCGGGCACCAACATCTTACGAGGCAACAGCAGACACGAGGAAAATCGGTGGAGAGTCTCTTGACTGTAGATGCACGGTTTGCCATTATACCACTGAAGGACCAGATTAGTGCGCGAACGGATTGTTTACTTAGTTTCACTAGCGGAACTGACACCAAGCCAAAACAGAAGTCCGATGACAGGCCTTATCGCGGCTCTCAATGTTGACAACCTAGAACGATCCCGATGGCCAATCAAACCTCTAGCGTAAACACGTTGTTGTCCAGCAATGAGAAGCGGAACATCGATGACAGCGTCGAGATGTTAAGAATGTATTAAGCAAGGTGAATAACAAACAAAATTACCAGGATTCACAAAGAGCGAACTCCACCGGCATGTTCGATCACACTTGATTCTGATTAACTATTTAAAATTTGAGTAGGGTTGGAATGATGGTGTTGGTATTGATCATACGAGGTAGGTTATTTGTAATAAGAAGGATTTTCAAATGAATAGATGGAGTATCTAACATCACGAGATATACAATAAAAACATTGTCTGGATATCAAATTTTAAATGCCTGGGCTCTCTCACTACTACTGTGTTAGTTGTTAAGATGTTTACAGTAGTTGCCATGCTAACCTCAGTCTACTAAAAATACCAAATGTATCAGGTGCTAGAGGATGGATGGCATAATAATATGTACTTTTATCTAACAGGATTCGGGGATGGGTTGTGTCATTGTCTCTAAATCTCGGTCTTTTTTTTTGGACACACGGTACAATTTCACACTAGTCGGTGAACTATAGAATTGCCTACACGCCCTCGTTTTATAGATTTTCGCTCAGGATGGCATGCCCGTCACATGAAAGTGCTGCGAAAAAGACTGCGCAATAAAGTCAAAATAAACGTAACTATTATATACAAAAAAATATATAACCGACGGTATTTTATTGCACCTTTACAATTACCAACGGTGCCGTGCGAAAGCCTATAGAATGCCCCCCACTCCGCACCTTAATATTTACGTAGATGCTGGTCAATGAACATTGCTGGGTGCGCAAACATTTAAAAAAAACACGTAACTGTTATGTTTTGTGATATAATAAATCGGTATTTTTTTGCACTTTCAATTCACCTGTGGCAATGTGAATGATAGAATTGATGTTTTAAGATTTACTTAGATGCGCCTGAGTCTATATGACAGGAGCTGAGGGGCGAAAAAGTCAAAAAACACGTAACTGTTATGGTTTTGATTCTATTTAAAACGGTATTTTTTGCAACCTTTCTATTTCACCAGTGGTGTATATAGAATTTCTGTTTTAAGATTTACTTAGATGGTGCGTCAATGAACAGTGCTGTGTGTGCAAAAGTCTAAAAAACACCGTAACTGTTTATGTTTTGATATAATAACGGTATCTTTTTTGCACCTTTCAATTCACATGTGGTGAATATAGAATTGCTGTTTTAAGTTTTACGTATATGCTGCGTCAATGAACAGTGTGGGTTGGGCGCAAAAGTCAAAAAACATGTAAACGCGTTTATGTTGTTGATATAAATAAACGGTATTAATTTTTTTAACACTTCAATTAACCTGTGTGTGACAATATAGGAATTGCTGTTTTATTGATTTACGTAGATGCTGCGTCATGAACCAGTGCTGGGTGTGCAAAGTCAAAAAAACACGTAACTGTTTGGTTTTGATATAATAAAAACTGGTATTTTTTGCACCTTTCATTTCCACCTGTGTGTGAATATAGAATTGCTGTTTTAGATTTACGTAGATGCTGCAGTCAATGAACAGTCTGGGTGCGCTAAAAGTCAAAAAACAGTAAAACATGTGATGTTTTCGTACGATAACAAGTATTTTGGCATCAAACAAACCTGTGCTGACTACAAGATTGCTGGATTGTAATTTAAGTGCAAGGTGATATATCAAACAGTCACAGGTGTTATATGGGTTAAAATTGAACACCTATCTGAAATGTATACTGAATATAAAAAGTGGAGCTTTTAGCAGCTAAAAAGAGACCTGCAGTTACTAGAATACTGATGTTTATTCCAATATAAGTTCAGGCTGCCCAATATCCAGGAAAAATTTCAATAGCCAAACTGTTAATAATATATATATTGCAACTACAATAATCTACACTAAGGTAATTGGTGATCTTTATCAGTGTTCTTTATAGTTTTGAGCTTGTCTGTGTTACGCCCAGCGGGCCCACCCCCCGCAACGCCTCCACACCTCGCCGTGGAATTCTACAGCGGTAGATGCTGCTTTAAATTCTCTAGCTAACTTAAATAAAGAATCTTTACAAATCATCTAATATAACTAAATTGGAAGGATCACGCATAACAGTAGAGGTTTTCTGTGCAGAAATAGGACTAATTTCGCTGAGAGCTGTTTGCCGCGGGACCACAGGCATCCGAGCGCCAGGTACTATCCCTTTGAGTCGTGAGAGACACTGAGGTTGAAAACAGGAAACGCATGATTCTATGTTAATAAAACGACCGGTCATGTATTTTTCCTCAGCCATTAGCAACCTTCAACATCCCAGTCATGAACGTCGCCAACACATTCCACCCTGCTCTATTCTGTAATTGATTTGCTGGCGCCTAAAATTACAGGAACGCGCCGAAAATAGGCGCGATCTTTATTGATGATGCAATATTTTTTAACCTTAATTATCGATTGATCTGGAAATTTCGATCACTCATAAAAACCTTGCCGATTTCAACTTAGTCGATAAAAATTCGCTCAACCCAATACCCACTACGTCTTTAAACTGGCTGGTTCATTAATTTCAACAATTTATTAAACTTGGTTGATAACATGGGTTGTCTAAAGCTTGGTGCTTGTTTCAAAACATTCCATGCTGGCATTTTTAATGGTTAAATTTTCTGTTGTGTAAGCATCAATGATTAGAAATAGTTTTTTTTTAAAATTAAGATTACTGTACACTTTACTATTTGGGACGCCTAATCACTCAGGTTTTTCATTTGAAATTGCTTTCAATTTTACTATAAGCCAAAAAACCACTGGTTACCAGAGGGATGTTTTTTGATGCCCTAATCAAGTATCTAATCATGGTATACTGCAGAGGTTTTAGGTCACGTGGAAATTTCAGTCTGTATTTCTGCAATAATGTACAATGGACCATAGTGTCTGGTATATTCCCAATCTGAAACACTGCAATTTCTTTGGTAAAATAACAGATGGGCAAGAATCTCACGTGCAAATTGTTATAATGTCTTGGCAGTAGTTGTTGCGTTTCAAATCCTATTAGGTTGCAAATATAATGGTTAATGTGAAATTTAAAATATAAGAGTTTAGAGGGATTATGATGAAAAATTAAATTAATACAAAGTAAATTATTATTGAAAATATTGAGACAATTTCAGCATTGTTGCTACATCATATCGTCCAATAATGAGCAGGTCATTGACATAACTGCAAGATGCATCATGTCGTGTGCAGGTTTGTGGATGTTGGTGAATGATGCACACCACTGAGGTGCTGTACTGTAGTGAGATGTGCAGTGTGTCCATTGGAAAAAGGATAAAGTAGGCTAACGTCTTGACAGGCTTTACTTATGGTACTTCACTGTAGGTTTCACAATTAACTGCTTTTCATAATATTTTACAGTTTAAAGGTACACTTTTGGACTCAAGGTTACAAAATCACTTTCCACTTCTTTTCAAATCAACATTTGCTTTAGAAAACAATATTTGGCTTTGCACATTCTAAAAACTTTTTGAAAAAAAAATGAGCATAGGTGCACATGGTCACAACCAATCAATCACCCAGCAACTGTGGCTGCATTATACTTAAATCATTACCATTTATCAGTTGAACATTTATCAAACTAAGAAAATATCAAAAGGCCCCATAGAAATTTTTGAAAAAGCATTGCTGTTATTTAGGATACATAAAATTTTTTTGAGGTTCTTAGTTCACATTTTTGATCAAAACTGCTTTAACATTCTGCTTGGTCTGTTCACAAAGGAAGGATTTCTCAATCTCTCCTCACACTGCCACCAGCCCTTTACTATCCTAATCGGGTGCAGAATGCACCTTTAAATTGTAATAGCCAAGACTTTCCTATACACCAATTTGGCTATGTCTACACAGAACAAGAATTGATCGTATCTTTGGCGCTTTTTCATTTTCTTAAAAGCGCGAAGATACGATCATTCCTGCCGGCCCATAGATCAGCATATAGGAAGACAAGCTGCTGTCTACACAGCTGTCTCTTTTCTCTGCCCGGTCTTTCGGCAGAGTAAGTATTATATTACATGTTGTATATATACATGGTGTTATTGTTTTTCTTGCCGGCTCTTCCCTTAAAACTACTATTGTTATGGGCAGACGTCAGGGAAAACGAGAAGCGTCCGCAGTTTTTGTACAAAGTTGTGATGAAAAATCTGCGGTCTCTACCATCAGAGAAAAAATCGAAAGCCAGCTTTTGGGCGTTTTTTTTTTGTCTGATGCGTGTAGAATATGCCGTTAGGATGAACTTTGGCACTGATAGTCAGTTCTAAACTCAACTGTGAGGCAAGTGTAGAATGCGGGCAGAGTGTATGGAACCCTGTTCATTTTGCAGGCCATACATACAGGTGTCAGTCTGAGTGCCAATACGACAAGTCTGGGCTCAGGCAGACCTCTTTACACTTGGTCTGGCTGTTCTACTGTTGTGAGCTAGGTTTGGCTGATCGTCACAAAGAATCATAAAAGTGTCTTAATTCTATGAATTGATGTGACACGCCACCAGACTGCCCCAAAACTTTGGCTCATGAAAAAGTTTCTTTGGTGCATTCCAACATTTGGACATGCACATTTTACATTATTTTGACTCAAAGTACGCCAGAAAACTGGGTTGCAGCTCCGGGTAGTCTAAAGATTTCTGTCATCACCCACCTCTATTACGGTTTCAGCTAGTCTTGATGATATGTACTTTATTACGGCATCTGCACCTTTCTTTTTTACATGTTTGTTCCTCAGCTGGCTTTTTTCTGTAATTACTAAAAACCCATATGTTTCTCTAGGGCAACCTGCTCTTGGCCACACCTGGATTGTGGCCAGATTATGTCTTAGTGCTGGAACAAGTACTACTCGTTACACTAAAACTGAAGGAATCTGGCAAATCACTAATGGCCCCTATATCAGCTACGTTTTTGCCACCGTTGATACTAATAATTCAAGAACAGTAGTGTAGAATCCACCAAAAAGTGGAAAAAGGAAACAAAAAATATAATGCTTTAGTTAAAAATTAATGAAAAAAACATATTTTTTAACATGTGTTACCCACACGCCACGTGATAGGGTTCATTTTGGGGGGTATGAAGATTTTTCTTTGGGTTCGGGAGGGAAAATGGGGGGGGGGGTTTGCAGTGAGTTGGGCCCTTTGTAATTATCCCCCTTCACACCCACACATAAAAGGTAACATTTTAAAAATTTTGGGGGCAGTTTAAAAAGGTTTTTTTATTAATTTCCATTCCCCATACAGTAACTTCAGAAAAACCATCAATCAAAACAGCAAATCCCAAATGGCTCCTGGCATTCACACAGTTTAACTCCCTAACAGGGGGGTAAAAAAGCTCACAGATCCCTGAGGGTTCACCAGTCATACCCCCTGTCACTCCTGGGGCTGTGTTTGCTGGCTGTTTTTCTTCACTTTTTTGTGCAATGGCTGAGCAGAAAACACGGATTTTTTGTCTTTACTGTTCCCCCCATTTTCTTCTGTGCCCCTTCACTCTGTCTCCTACGACCAAAACCCCCCGAACCCACCCTCCAACATTTTTCCCAGAAAATTTTCTTCTCCTCCCCTTTTTCTAGAATGAAACAACACTAGGTTTTGACTTTTTCTAGTCCTCTTTGCTTTAAAACCAAAAACCATGCTGTGTGCTGGTTTTTTTGGGGCCCCCTCTAAGGGCCCGGATAAGTAACTAATTTTAAACACTTAAAAAGAACAGTGACGTAGAGCTTCCCCCCGGGTCACATTCCCCCCCTCGGGGGATTAAGGTCGCCCTCGACTTTCCCAGCAACTTACAATAGTTGGGAAAGTCCCAAAAAGGGAGTCTACTAGCCCTTCTAAGTTTAGTCGGGTGGGAAATTTCCTTAAATAAGTTTTATCTCTTAATGGGGATTTGCCCCCCAGAACCAAGTACTGACCTCCGTTCAGTATGGGGAGCAAGTGCCCAACAAATCCCCGCTGAGTCATAACGGGCCAAGGGGAAGAGAGGGAAGGGGGGGGGGGGAAAAGTGGGGAAATTCCAAAGGGAGCGTCTCAAAATTTTAAGTGAACTAAAAAAACAGCAACAGTGGATTAAATTTTTTTTTAAAACCGCAAGACACAGAGCCTCAGACGGCACTGCAGGAGAAACCTTATTGCTAAATGCAAATGAAATGAAAACAAATCACGAGCAAGAGACAGAAAAGCACACGGGCCAAGAAACAAACCCCTGCAAAAAGGGGACCCCTTGTGACTTTGTTCACTCAAATAATAAAACTAAAATTTTGTGAATTCTGTATAAAAAAGGAGAACACCATTCAAAACAAAGATTAAAAAGGCTTTTCATCAGAAAAACAGGGATCAAATTTAAAAAAACTACAGTTTTTTTATTTGAAATACAAAAAAAAAACTTATTGTTTCCCGGTGCCTTAAAAGCCCATTCATTCTGCCTGTCATCAGATAAGAAGTGATTAAACGAAGCGGGGGCCTTTTCAGCTCCGGGGTCGTGACTTAGGGGAAGTTTTTTGGAAAACCAAAGGGGGGTTGAGAAATGCTTTTTAGCTCTCAATTTTTTTCACTTTTTTTAAATAAACATTATTTAAAAAAAGTGATTTTAAATCCCCTTTTGGGGGTTTCCCCCCGTAAAACCATTAAAATGGGGGCCCAAAAACCCCTTTAAGTTTTTTGACCGGGCCCTTCAACACTCAAAAGTGGGACAGTGTTTTACTGTTTCCTTTTCCCCCCGATTACAAAAACTGTAGTATATTTTTTGGGCCCTGCCTCTACTTAAAGGGGAGGTACAAACCTAAAAAAAAAGATTTTGACAATAATAAAGAAAAAATTGTAAAATTTAAACCCCCTAAGCTATCTTTTAGCTCCCTTGCATGACATTCCCCTAAAAAAAGAAGAAAAGAGAAAGAGCAAAAAACAAAAAAAATTTAAAGGGTAAAAAAAATTTGACATTTATACTTCTGCGGAATTTTTTCCCCCCCCCTTTTCAACCACCCAAAACCTATGCTACTAGTTTAAGAAATTTTTTTATTTTTCCCAGCCCCATTGAACATTTTTTAAAAAAACCTTTTTGGGGTTTTTTCCCAAAAATTGGGGTGGGGAAAGAACTTCTCAGGTTTGTCTTCCCTGATCTGCAGGTTTTTAATACCTGTTTTAAAACTGAACAGTTTTTTTGGTAAAGGGCACTGGGTTTCTCCCAAAAGTGCCCTTTAATCAGCATCATGGGTCTTTTCTTTCTCTTGAAAAAACCTTTTTCTGCTTGAAAATTCTTTTTGATGTTTTTGGTTCATCAGTCCCTGAGTTTTTCTAGTTCAGGATCTTCTGGGGTTCATCCTCGGTTAAAGCTTTTAATTGAATCAAAAAGTCTTAACTCAACAAAAATGGATCTACTATTTCTGGATCTTGAAACTGTTCAAATGGGGTTTTTTTGGTGTAAATTTCTGCTATTTTAAAGTCAAACAGATAACTTTCCCGTGGGAAAAAATTCCACAGTTCAGGGTTTAAAATCACTATTTTCTACTGGCATAGAAGCCCCTATGGTGTGATCTTCCTCACTGAGGGTTTTTGGTCCCTTTTTTTACAAGAGGGAAAAACTTTAGATTTTCTGTCTTTTTGAAGGTCTTGTTTTTGGGGTGTTGCTTCCCGGGATTGGGGCTTTTTGGTGGGGAAGGGCTACAAGGTGCAAAGGTTCCGATGCAAGAGTCTTTTTGTTACCCTTCCCGTTTCGGGGTTTTAAACTTTATAAACGGGCTGTCTTACCCTTCCTTTTTTACTACGACATAGATCTTGTTTCCCAGTATAACGAATTTTTTTCCGGTCCACCTTTTCTTGTAATTTCTGACTAACACCCCGGCTCCCATTTAATTCCTCCAAAACACCCCGTCATAAGTGATTTACTTTTGCTTCCCCTTCTAAAAATTTTTGAAGCAATTTTAAATTCCCTGCCAAACTATTTTCCATGCACGAACATTTTTGGGGGTAATTTGTAGGTTCTGACACTGGATTTTCGAACATAATGTCAACAGGTAATCGGGGAGATCGCCAAAAAAGGGTAGAATGGGGAGTAACCTGTTGCATCACTCTTTGAGCAGTTCGGCAGGACCAATTTTGTTAAGGATTTTTCCAAAATCTCTTTTCTCTTCAGATGTTTTAGATCTTTAGCATTGACAGTAGGAGATGAAACTTTTCCCCCCTGTCCTTTATTTTGGGGATGGTAAGGTGTTGTAGAGCCCTCGAAATTCTGCAATACTTCCCAATTGGTAAAAGTTGTTTTTAAAACTCTTTCCCTTTGGTAATGAGCAGCCTTAGGAAATCCAAACTTTAATGCAAAGTCATTAAATACTTTCTGCTGCCTTTTTTTCCAATTTGTTGGTAGGGCTTTAGGTTTTTGGCAAATTGGTGAAAGGGGTCCATAACCACTAAATGTATTCATATCCCCTTTTTACTTTTCTAAAGGGTTGAAAGTCTATGGAAAACCTCTCGAACGGGTATGTGGTTTGTAATGTTCCCCTTTGGGGGTTTTGTCTTTTGTTGGGATGCTTGTTTTAAACAGCCCACTCTCTGGTACAAAAATGTTCAATATCTTTCGCATGTAGGGCCAGAAGAAATTTTCACGGAAAGTTTCACTGTTCTCCCAACTCCTAAGGTCCCATTTCTTCGTGAATTTTCCCTTAACACCATCCAGGAAACTTTTGGCATACCAACTGCAGTTTGGACCTTTTTTGCGGTAGAGTATACCTTCTGAATTGAGTTTTAATTTTGGGCCGTTTCCAACAAGAGGCTTGTACGGGAGACTCTATATCCCTCTCCTTTTACTAGGGTCTTCTTGGTTGTTTACTGGAGCCCCTTTTCCAATGATTTGTCTTCTTTCTAGCTTTTTGATTTTTTCTGGCTCTTGAGCATAAACAGTAAAGCTGCCACACTAAATGCTTAATGACGGGATGCTGTCCCATTTAAATTTTGGGACGGTCCACCCCGGGGGGTAGTAATGGCGCAGCTGTTCTTCACCGGAGGTATTAGGATGTAGAGGTCGTTTTGGTTTTGGGACTGCCTTTGTTTTTGAGGTTACTGGTCCCCCCCTCCCCAGAAACCCCTCGTCTTTTAGCAGCTTAAAACTTGCACTCTAACCCTTTTGCAAAAAGTCCCTCTTGACCACTTTTAAGACAGTGACAACAGTAACTATCTTGATTGGAGTCTTGGAGGGCCTCACATGCAGGGTGTCCTTCTATCTAAAATTCCCCCTGTGCCTTGCTGGTTTTGATTGTCGCCGTCGTTAATTCTTCATTTGTATTTTGACCAAGTTCACTCACTACTTCCCCCATTGGTGTCCACTTTTTTTTTTTCTTAAAGGGTACCTTTGGGGGTGAATGGAGGGGAGGTCAAGGGGTTTCTTGCTCCCTGTTACTTCGGCTGCACGCTCATGGGGCAACTTTTGGTTGCTCTCTTTCATGTTTCCCGGGGAAAGAGCCCTTTTTTTGCTTTTGTTTCTCTATCTACCCAAGATACTGCCTCACATCTTCTCAATCAACACTTTATCTGGGGTAAAAGGCCTCGGGACTGTTTTAGCGGAAAATTTTATGTTTCCACAAGTAACCCTGTCCTTTGACCTCAGGAACCGCTTCTGAAAAGCCCCACATCAAACCCCTCCTCAGCCTCTTTTTCTGGATGCAAACAACAGTTTTTTCTTTGAGTGCAATGGTCTGAACAAGAAGTCTTGAGGGACTCTTTTTTGGGCTTGAGAGATGTTAAACAGTTTGTGTACAAATCAGAGGTTTCTTTTTTTCCTTGTAGTGCCCCCTTTTTAAAATTGTTCTTAACTGGGGCAAGGTGAGGGTTTGGTCTTCATCTTAACAATTCCTGAATGCAACCCGGCTAATGGCTTTCACTACGCCTGATTTCTCTCCCCTTATACCCCTTTTTTACCCCAAGTTATTGGTGAATCGGTTAGTGAAGACATCTCTCTTTTTGTTCCGTTCACCAATTTGGCCATTATTTTGAATTCTTTGCGGATGGAAAACTCTTGGGCTTATGATTCTTTAGTCTGGATTGGAGCAGATTGGGAATTTATCAGAACTACCCCTTTCTCAAAAATGTCTTTTCAGACTCCTGCACGTCTTTTGTAAAGCAATTAATTTGGGCTTTTAGCTCCTCACTGTGTCATTGGGAAGACAGTCACTTTCTGTTTCCCGAACTGTTTCTGGTTCCGCAGGGCCCGCAAAATGTCAATAAAATGAGTTTTTCTCTGAAGAAAGGCCAACATAGCGTCCGTTCCTCACATCTTCCATTCATCCATATCGATTCAGGGGTGTCAAAAAATGTCGGGGATTATGTGCATGACAAGATGGGGCCTCTGGAGTTTCTAAATCTTGGACTGTTCCAGTTTTGCAAGGACAACGCAGTAAGAAAAAACGATCTTATTGTGTGTCCCCCACATCCATGGGGTGAATTTGGGGATTTTTTTTTTTTGTCGCCCGGGGGCCTTTAAGACGATTAACTTGCTGCAGGGCATCGGCCTTGTGCTGACAGTTAATTTTTTGGGGGTATGACTGGGCAGTGGGCAGAAGCATCCCCCTAATGCTTGGCTTCAGCCCTTGCAGGGAAAGTGGCGCAAAGACTGGCGGAAAGCGTGATGAACCTTTTCCACGCCTGCTGAAATCTTCCGTCCCTCCTCTGGCTGGCCCCCGGAGACTCCCTCCGGTTGCCTGGAGGCCCCCACTCTTCAGGGTGTTCACCCCTGTTTTTTTACTTCAGATTCGCTCAAAATCCCCGTAGGGGACCAAAATGTTATCCACACCCACTGTATAGGGTTTTCAGCTGTGGGATGAAAGTTCTTTTGGATTCTGAGGGAACTGGGGGGGGGGAGGGTTTTGCATGAGTGGGCCCTTTTTAATTATCCCTTTCAACAGCCACATCAAAAAGGAACAGTTTCCACTGTAGGGCAGTTTAACAGGCTTTATTCAAGTCCATTCTCCATACAGTGGTTACTCTCCCACTGTGGCCGGTGAAGATCTGCTACAGGACGGGACGGTGCTCGTATGTGAATTAGAAGAAACCGGCAGAAACGCCCACGTGTGACAGCAGACCCCGTCCTGTATTCAGAGGGCAGTGACCGCTGTGACGGGGCAATGTGAACCGGCGGGGAGGCGCTGTGACGGTACCAGGTACCCCGTCTGGGGAAAAAACAAGCCCCAGCCACCCCACAATTTATTCAGCGTCTCTCTTTGTTTAAATGGTACTCCTGTCGTGGAACAACAAGCCCAGCCCCCCCCCGCATTAATGTCGCGTCTCGCTTAGTTTAAAGGTACGTCCTGTCTTGGAACAACAAGCCCCCGCCATCCCCCCCGAATTATATGTCTAGCGTCTCTGCTTAGTTTAAATGGTACTTTGTCTAGAAAATTTACGCCCAGCTCTGTTTCCATAATTTACCCCTGTGTTTATTTGTATAGCCATAAACCCCAATACCCCCCTTAAGTTTTCTGCTCTGTCGAGTATTTGTAGCTCCACCCTTTTACGACACCTGAACCCCCCAAATTCATTTTGAACCATCATAGTTGAGTATAAGTTCAGGGGCTGGGGTCTGTGGACGAGGTCGGGGGGCCAAATTTTCACGTGCCAAATTTCTAAGTGGCAATTTTAAAATGGCAAACCCAAAAATTATCCCGAATTTTTGCCGGAAGTGAGCGAAAGGGAGAAGGGGGCTCTCGCCTTTTTGTAAGTTGCTACACTTCTTTGCATACCCTTAATTACCATGCTTGTATTACACTACCTTGCAGCTCTGCCCCCCTATCTTACCACCCAATCTTGCCCCCAGACAAGTTTATCCCCCATAAGCTCCTCCTCCTTCCCCCCCTATTACTCTCCCACAGCTATTTTCCCTCTTAACCCCCCCAAAATCCAGTACTATTCTGCAAAAAACGCCGCTCATATTCATCACTGCCCATCGCGTCTCTTTTCATTCTCCTGTTCTCGCTGCAGGGGACTCTTTCCCAACCCCGGCCCCCTTTCCCTTTAGCTCATCCCACCTCCTCCCCAGTTCCAAGAAAACCCCGCTAACCTGCTTGCCAGTCGCTTGCACTTTTCTGCCCCTTTTTTTGTGTGCTTATGGAACCCCCGACTTCCCGCAACAAAACTCCGCGTTCATGACCTTTTTCCCTCCAACCCTCAACCTGCTTTGGGCCCCCACGAAACATGGGTCCAGCAATCTACCCCTTCCCTTGCCCCTCCACCCATGGGGGGCTACACTTCAACCACACCCCCAGACCTGAGAACAGGCCGGGTGGAGGAGTTGGGCATACTTCTTCTTCCACCTGACTTACCAGGTTCCCCCTCCTGCACCCTCCCCATTTTCCCCCCCCTTTGGTCCACACCCCCAGACTCTTTCAGCCATTTTTATCAAAGGCGCAGTTGTCTACAGACCCCCCCCCGGGTCTCCCCGCCTTTCTGGATCATTTTGCCGCCCGGTCCCACACTTTCCCTCCTGAAATGCCCACTCCATCATGGGTGATTTCAACATCCCCCCTGATGGGCCCCGTCTCCTTTGCCTCCAGTTTCTTTTTATTAACCTCCTCTAGGCCCCCCTT
>JAODAL010019687.1:0-71345 GCA_025379985.1 Phyllomedusa bahiana
ATAGGGCTATATATAGATGGCGGGTTTGGGGGGGCCATGGGGGCCAAAAATATGGGCGGGGAAAGGGCTATAAAAGGCTAAAAAATAGGCAGACGGGGCATGGGAATAATATATGGGCAGACAGGGCTATAGGACCCTAGATATATGGGTAGGTTTTGGGGGGGCTATAGGGCCAATAAATGCAGGCAGGGCAAATTTTAGATATAGGCAGGCAGGGCTACAGGGGCCCAAAAATTTTAGGCAGGTAGGGCAAAGGGGGGCTAGATATAGGCGGGCGGGGGCTATAGGGGCCCAATATAAAATATATTTTATATTAATTAAAATATATATATGCGGGGCTTTGGGGGCCAATATATAGGCAGGCGGGGTTAAGGGGCCAATATATGGAGGGTTATAGGGCCAATATTATAGGGGCGGGGCTATAGGGTCCAATATATAGGCAGCCAGGGCTATAGGGGCCAATATGTAGGCAGGCAAGGTTAAGGGGCCAATATGTACAGGCCGGCTATGGGGGCCAATATTTTTGGCAGGCAGCTTTATAGGGGCCAATATGTAGGCAGCAGGGTTATAGGGGCCAAAAAAGTAGCGGGGTGGGATAGGGGCAATAATAGGCAGGCAGGTTTGGGGGCCAAATGTAGGCGGGCAGGGTTATAGGGGCCAATATGTAGGCAGGCAGGGCTAAGGGGGCCAATAGCAGGCGGGCGGGTTATAGGCGCACTCCCTCAGCCAAACAGAAACATTTCACCCTTCATATCCTCCCTGCCCCCAAAACCCCCGGGAAAATTTTTTCAAAACCTTCACTCTCTTCTCCCCCACCAACACCCCCCTCCCCCACCCCTCCTTTTTCAGCAGATGACTTTGCCCTTCACTTCCTCCAGAAGATCAACCTCATCAGAGAAAGCTTCAGCCCGCAGCCCCAAACCCCCTCCCCCTTTCCCTTGCAACCTCTCTTCCCCTTAACTTGCTTCCCCGGTCACCAGACAAGCTCTCCTCCTTGCTGTCCAAACCCAACCTCACTCCTGAGTCTTGCCCCCATCCCCATCCCCCCTCATCCCGACCTCATGTTTTCTATCACCCGCACTCCCCCATCTTTAAAACCTATCAATAACCTCGGCATTTTCCCTTCTCCTTAAACAGCTACTATCACTCCAATCCTAAAAAAAACAACCCTTGACCCTCTTCTCTGTCCAACTATCCCCCATCTCACACCCCCTTTTGTTTCCCAAATCCTCGGCAGCACGTCTATCTTCACTGTCCCCCCATCTTCCTCCCAACCCCTTTCTTGACCCATACAATCTGGTTTTCGACCCCACCATTACCAAAAACTGCCCTAACCAAATCACTAATAACTAGTAACTGCTAAAGCCCATGCCACTACTCTGTGCTCCTCCTCTTGGGACCTGCCCCCTTGCCTTTGCATTTTTTTGCCATTCCCCCTGCTAAAAAACCCTCTCCTCCCTCGGCATCACGGATTTGGCTCTTTCCGGATCTCCTCTCCCACGATCGGCTTTCAGCTTCTCTCATTCTTGCTCCACCTCCTCCCCCCCGGCCACTCTCTGTTGGTGCCCCCCCAAGGTCAGTCCTGGGTCCACACTTTTCTCAATTACACCCTTGGCCTGGGTCAGCTCATAGCCTCACATGGCTTTCATTACCCCCCGTTTGTGATGATACCCAATCTACTCTCGGGCCCAGATTCACTCTCTACTCCCCCGGATCCCTGATGTCTGTCCTCCATTTTCCTCCTTCTTCTATCACGTCTCCTAAAACTAAATGTGGAGAAAACAGAATCATCATCTTTCCCCCATCCAACTCACCCCTGCCCCTGATCTCTCTATTCAGTCAACGTCTACCTTTCCCACCGGCCCCAAAAAGCCGCTGTCTTGGGGGTAACCCAGACCGCTTTTTCTTTCAAACCCCAAAATCCAAAACCCTCACCTCTGCCTGCCGCCTCCACCTGAAAAACATCTCTCGCATCGCTCATTCCTCGGCTATGACATAAAAAAATCGGGCCATGCCCTTGTCATCTTTCCCCCCTAGACTACGCAACATCCTTCTAGTGGGCCCCCAGAGCACCCTCGCTCCCCTCCAATCCATCCCCTTTTCTGCTCCCGTTTACCACCTCTCTCCCCGCTACTCCTCTGCCCCTCCCCTCTGCCGATCCCTTCACTGGCTCCCATTGCCCCGAATTCATTTCAAGTTCCCATGACCTACAAAAGGGTCTCCACGACCTCTCCCCTCCATCCCTCTCTGCCCTAATTTCCAAAAAATTTCCCCCCCCCCACTCCGCTCCCCCCACAGGACCTTCTCCTCTGCTCTCCCCTTATCACTCCTCCACAAAACCGTCTCCAAGATTCTCCCGTGCTACCCCATCTGGAACTCACTCCCCAAAAAACAGACTCCCTCCACTTTCACCAGCTTCAAAAAAACAACCTGAAAACCCATTTCTTCAGGGTTGCCTATAACCTTTACTAAACTTGTCACTACTTCCCCACAGACATGTTCCCCCCCCCACCTCCCTTTTTTCCCCCCTCCTTTAGATTGTAAAACCCCGCGGAGGTCCTCTCTCCCCGTCGTCCAATTTTTCATTTCCCTTATCACTGTACTCGTTTTATTATGTAGTGGTTATGTGACCCCCCCATGTACCGGCCCTGGAATCAAAGGCGTTTAAAATAATAATAAAAAAAAAATAACAAACAGGGGGCCAAAAAATTTTAAAAACATAAAACACTTACCTCACCTTCTCTCCCGCTTCCCTTTTTTCCCTGCCCCCCGGGCTGTCTCGGTTCCGGGGCCCCCCATGATGACACCTCCCCGCCAAAATACCTTGGGCCCGCCCGGGGTTTACAAAGGGCGCCTGCCCCTTCTAAATATGGCCAGTCCTGACTTTGACCGCTCGGGCCGGAGGACCCGGGCGTTCAGAGGTAGGAAGCACTGGTATGTTCACTGCCGGCGGGCGCAGGAGCTGAACCACCGGGGTACAGCGCGGGCCCCCTAAAGACGACCCCGGGGGGCAGTGTATGTCTGCTCCCCCGGTGTTCCCCCCCCTGCCCTCTCGTTTTAAATTTTTTTTTGTTCCACCTCTCGGTGGGTCTCGTAACCCTTTTTCTATCCCCTGGAACTTCAAAATGGTAGACCCCCTGCAGATTTCCCCCCTAAAATGTCTAGAGACTATAGAGATTCCTACAGCTGCTGGTTTTTGAGCATCCGATATGTGTCGGCTCATGCGTGTTTTCAGCGCAGTGGTAGTGCAGCCAACGTACTGAAGCTGACACTCTTTACATGTAATAAATTTTAAATACATAGCGGTATTCCCCAATTTAAAATTTTGTTTCTATCATATGTAGTTCCTTGTGTGATAGAATGAAAGCTTTTAGAACACTTAACGTGATGACACGCGATACATCGCGTATATCCACATTTGTTCTTCCCCGATGTTTTGCCAGGTCATTGTTTGGATTTAGACATAAAAAGGCTGGGAGATAAAAGTGATCTTAAAGTCTGACCCTTTCTAGAGATTTATCGAATATTCCCCCCTGCAACAATCTTTTTCATATTTTCTTATGCTGCTAATAACGGGAGATATTTTCTCACAATTGCACATATCTCTTTAAAATGAGAGCTATAGGATGTTATAAAAGTGATAGGGTCTTTTGACATAGGTTTTTTCAACCCCTTTTCTTTTACTGCCTAATTTTTTTCCACTGGTGTTTTAAAAAAATCTGTTCCCAGGAAATTTTTGAAATTTTTTCTCTCTGCTTTTTTTGGGGGCATTTTTACCCTTGGGGCAAGCCCCCCTTTTTTGTGTTCCCTTTTTGATAGCCCATCAAAAAAATTTCAAAGGGATTTAAAAAAATTCCCTTTTAAAACTTTAAACAAATTTCCCCCCAAATGGGAAAAAATATTTTTTTAGCATTTATGGTGTGATGACCAGGGTATAAAAACTTTTCTATGGGGCCAAAAAAAGACCCCCCATTTAAAACTTTAACCTGGAATTTTTAAAAAAAGATTGGTTAGTGGGTAAAAATATAGAAGGGGATGCCCTAAAATTAAATACAAACCCCCAACCCGAAATTTTCCCGTTCTGGGTTTCTTAACTTTTTTTAATTTTTTCATGTTCTTTTCCACATTTCTGCCCAAAAATCCCTTGGAATTTATTCCAGCAAATTGGAAAAACATTTTTATGTTTTTTCCTGTGTTTTAAAGGCCCCCAGGTTTTCATTAAGCCTTTTTTTATGGGGGCCCTTTGTTATACCTCATTAAAAATAAAATTTTTGTAATAAAAATGTAATAGCTTAGGCAATTTACCGGCCCGTCTAATAGGAAAAGTAGATAGCCCGCTTTGATTTTAACAAAGGGCCCCCCAAAACTACTGAAACCCCCTTTTTTAGCTGCACAGGTTTTGGGGACCCCATGGTACCTGACCAAATTTGGGCTGCCCCAAAGGGGAAATTTTCACGTATAATTTTTTTTGCTGTAAAACCCCGCTAACCCGGGTGATCCCCGACTTGGGGAAAAAACCCAAACAACAAGAATTTTTTTCTGGGTAAAAGGAAAAATTGTTTTTCTACTTTTCGTTTTTTTTTCTTTCCCCCGAATCAAAAACTGCATGATTAAAAGGCCCGAAACCGGAAGGAAAAGTTTTTTTTTTTTTGCCTTTTACGGAAATATTTTTAACCCCTTGTTCCCCTTAAAGGGGGGGAATTTTAAGGGTATGCCCAAAAAAAACGTTTTAAAATTTCCCGGGGTTTGGGATCTCGGCCCTTTCTTTCGCTATGTATTTGCCCCCCTAATACGGGGACATGCCCTGAAGTTACGGGGAATCCCATTGGGCCCACCAAAAGAAATTTTGAAATTTCGCCCCCCTTTCCCCCCCGGTCTACAACCCGAAACGTATTTGGAACCCCGAAAGAGATAAAATGGGGCATTTCAATTACTTGTTTTCGAATGCACACCGCAAAATAATTTAATGTCCAAAGGGGCGCCCCGGGGCTGCCCCCCCGCGCCCCCCATTTAGTACGCCCCGGGATTAGCGCGAGCTCCCGAAAGGACAAAAATTTCCCTGCGGCGCCTTACTGCCCCGTCGCAGTACAATTGGTGAACATACCCAAACCATGGAAAAATTTGACCCTCACTGGTGGGTTACCCCCTATTTTCAATATTTTTCCCTATGGAAAATTTTGCATATAGTGATGGTCATTAAAAAATATTTTGCCCCTACAGTTTCTGCCCCAAAACAAATTTAAAAAAAAAAGGGCTTAAAGCTTTTAAATACTTTTTTTTCATTTTTTGGGTTTGGGGAAAATTTTTTCCCACAACTTGGAAAACCTTTCCCCGGTGAAAATGTTGATCCCTTGGGTTGCTGTAGATTTCACATAAGGCTAAACTAAGGAGTCTAAGGGATTCCATAATTTGTACACAAAAAAATTTTGGCTAGGGATTCAGGGAACGTTCCAGGAAACCCCCAGAATACTCCAAAAAGTAAACCGGTGTAAGAATCCCAGCATAGCCCCTGAAAACCCGAAGCAAACATTTTTAGACTAAAAAATTGGGCCAAAAATTTTGAAAGCATGCTTCAGGGAAACTTAGGTTAAGTTTTAAAAACAAAAGTAAAGGGTTTTGGGGCAAACCCGTGGTTTTGTGCCGAAAACATTTTTACTTCCCCCTTTTGAAAATTCCAAAGCCTTCCAAATCCAACATCCTTCACAAATTCCCATAAACCCACTACAAGCAAAATTCTTTTAAATTTTCTTTGGAAGAAAAAATTTAAATTTCCCTTTGGTTCACCCCCCGCCTTTTTCCCGGACCTTTTTGGGTTTTTTTCAGCAAACCCGAAAAAAACTGGGGGGGACCACTAAATTTTCCTAAACTTAAACCATTAAAAATTTCTACAATACTACTTTGGGGTAAAATATTTTTGGGACACAGGGCCCCCCACTGCCGGGCATATAAATTTTAAATTTCACTTTGCCGGGTTACATCCATGACTCTTTTGGGACCCTTTTTTTCTGATGGGAGTTTTTTCTCTTTTAAACCCTTTTTTTTACCATCCTGTTCCCCCGACCACCATGATTTACTTTCCAGGCCAAAAACTCTCCCAGCAATAGGTGGATTTTGGGGGGGGGTTAATGGGTTTAACCAAAATTGGGGTAAGGGGTTTTTTGGGGGGGTAATAAGCAGAGGGTAAGGAGGGTTAAAGGGTATAAGGGGTTTGGGGGATTGTATTTTTTTTGTTGGCATAGGGGGCAACCCTGGGCCCCAATGTTTAGGAGGGGAGCGTAAAAGCCCCCCGGTTTTAAAAGGCCCCCAAAATTTCCTTTCCGGAGGGGGGCCAAAGGGGCCATTCCCATTTTGGAAAAATGTCCCGTGGCTGTCATTTTGGAAACCCCCCCCCCCAGGGATATTTTGGGGTGTTTGCCTTTAAAACCCGTTTTCCCTGAACCCCAGAAGATCATCCCCAAAAGACTTTATCTTCAGGAATTGGATAGGGAAGGATTTAGTAAGGTCCCTTTTTTTTTTTTCTTTCCCCCCACAGTACGGGAGGGTTGGCATGTATAAATGCCCCCCTACAGCAGTGGTCAGAGCAGGGTTTGGGGTTTTTAGGCCCCGGGGTGCTATTTAGTCAGGGGGAAAAACAAACAAAAAAAGGGCAAAAAAAGTTCATTTCCCCGGAAAAAAAGCTTTTTTGGGGTTTAGGTAAGGGAAAAAAACAAAAAAATGTAGAACAGCTTTTTCAAAAACATGTACACAAAAAAACCTTTTAAAATTGGTTTAGGTTGGATAAAAAATGGGGGGAAGCTCCTTTTAAAAATTTTTATGCCCAAAAAAAAACCCCTGTTTCCTTTTATTGGGAAATTTTTAAAGTCCCCCCCTTCCCCCAAAAAATGCCCCTTTATTTTTTCTCTCTTTTCATGGTTTAAAAAAATTTTTAAGAATTTTTTTCATATTTTTTTTTTTTATTTTTACTATAAATATAAAAATTTTTTTTTTCCCCGCATTTTTTTACTTTTGGCCCCCTTTGCCTTCCCCAATTTGTCCCGACACTTCCCCGTTCTGTTTGAGAAAGATTTTCAGCAGGTTTTCCTTTATTATCCAAACCCCAGGCCAGGGTTACACCCAAAAAATGGGCACCAATGTGGGGGGATAAAAAAAGGGGTTTCCCCCATTCACAATAGGGCAAAGGTTTACCCTCACCCCTTTCCCCCCCCCCCCCACACTGCCCTTTTTTCCCAGGTCACAGAAAATTTTCTGAAAAAATGAAACCCATAGAAGTAAACGTGTCCTTTCTCAAAAAACTCCTAAGTCCCTAGACCTGTGTAAAAGCCTCTCTCTTCTAAATGCCCGTTTAAAAAAAACAGCTCCAAAAAAAGGGTGGCCTGCCCTTCCCTTTAAACATGTTTCAGGAAACATAAATTAAAAAAAAAACCCACAATCAGAAGATAAAAACAGCTAAGAAGAAAAGAATATGTATCAGTATCTTTTTTTAATTAGTAAAAAAATTATATAGTGGTGATTGATTCCCTTTAAGAGTCCAGTAGCCAGACTGCACTCTCACACTAGCTGGGGTACCATCAGGTAGAAGATAGCAGTGAACACAGCTGATTGGCGAATAGTCAAGGCCCATATGAGAATGGTGGAGGTGGGTGAACAAGTGGGGTAAGTGAAAAGAGAGCCACGGAGAGAGGGAAGTATGATACAATCCTTCATTGAGAAGGATTTATAAGGCTACTAAAAGTGTAAAGGAGGTGTTCAATTTAGGGGGAAAGTAAGAGGTTTTAAAACAGCATTTTAAAATTAGTTGAAGTCCTGGAGGTCCCTCCTGTCTCTGTTTACTAGCAACTAGCACATGATTGCTGCAGCTAATCAATGGCCCTGAGGCAACGCTGTACTATTTGCATCACTTGTAAGTGATAGGAGCCATAGTGCCACCAATATAAGTGGTGACCCTTAAGCCTATTGATTGACTGCTAATAAACAGACACTGTAGCAAATACTGGAGCTTCTATGCTGACTCTGTATGGGACCGGAGAGATGAGTAGCTTTTTTGGTATTTTACCACATTGGCAACTCTTCTTCTTTATTTTGTAAGTTGGACACCCCCTTTATTCTGACCTTACATTCATTGTTTTGTTTCCTCTTGGGATTTAGCACTAATTTTGATGAGATTAGTTTTGGCCCCTTTTAAGCCCCTGGAGGATGTTGAAAAACAGCATTTTTAGTTGTAAGCACTCTCCTGTAAAATCTCCGACGTCATGAACCTATTTGGCTCCCTGATTCTTGGAAGCATTCTGTCCTCTTACCAGGAAACCATCCCGTTCAAGGGTTGATGACCTGACTTGATGCGCTCCCCCTAGGCTATTTTCGGGGGGGGAACCTGCCGGGGGGGCGTTATATTGGGGACCTAAAAACCCCAAAACTGTGGTTCATTGGATTTTGAGAATAAAAGAACAGCTCAGGATCAAATTTTATATATTTAATCATTTTAAGGGCATGATAGACAAACAATCCATACATAGAGGATAAATCTATACATATACTGGTCAGAGGTTCAAATACATATAGGGTATGAATACAAACAAATGAAGCAGCAAGATGTGTTAGGTTACCTGAGATTAGCTCGGTGCAGGGCACACTTGAGGGGAGAATGTGTCTACTAGTTCTGTCTTGATGCTACTGATATGCCTACAGCATATACCCCCTTCCAATAAAGATAACGCTGGGCTCCTGGGGAGCCTCACTTTTCTCTACACTGGGACATCCTCCCTCATGCCCATGTCACACCATCTCAAACTCCTGGAAGGGGCTACATACTACATTCCTGGGCCATGCTGTTTCTAGCTTCTTACACAGAATGCACCATATCTCGGCCCGATAATGGTGCAGAGCTGTGTCCCTGGTATTCTCAGAACAGAATGGGACCAAGCTATTCTGGGGTACCAAACTCGGGATCACTGCTCTGTTCCTGGTACCAGTTTCCCATTTCTCCCTGCCCGTTGGTCCTACAAATGAGAGAGTGACAGATATGCGTGTGTGGCGCTTTCATATTTACAAACATGAAATCGGGGTGGCCTTGTGAGGTTTGGTTGTTCCATAATTCTTCATGGAACTTCGGCACCGGGGCAGCTGCCAAATATCTTTTATGCCTAGCCCCTCGGAATAAATGTCCACCCCGACCCCATAGAGGCTGGTCAAGGTGCGAACAGAACAGTAAAATGCCCCTTAGGCTCAACCATGACAGGTTGCGGTAATGAAGCGTCAATCACCCGCGGCCGGAGCTCACTCCGGCCGCGGGTGATATGGCATGCGGCCAGCGGTAGTATGCCGCCGGTCCCTTGTCGCGATCGTGCGCGGCTCGCCCGCAAGCCTGCACGATCGCCAGGATGTATGCATACGTCCAGGTGCGTTAAGGTGATAAGACACGATTGCAGTTGGGCCAGCTTCTGACAGCTGGATGGATCACTTATGTTGACAGCTGTGTGAAACTTCCTGCTTCTGAGCTGGGAGAGTCCACTGGGCAGGGGGAAACCTGTAAGTGTGTACCATCTGTACACTGGGATGCTTTGTGCCACCATCATGATACTGGATATTATTACACTAGCAGTAGTGTAATATGGATATATATGTGTCATGAAGAAGGAGACTGGAAGGAAGAAGTAAACCTTGTAAGACATGTATTCAGTGTGCTGTGCCTGCAGTGTACATACAGTGAGAGACTCAGATTAACCCTGTACAAGCATGTATACACTCAGCTCCCCATGCACAGTTGATATCTCCTACAGAAGGAGTCTTTACCAGATTATGATCTCTGCCTGACAAAATTAAAGCAAAACCTGTTTCCCTGTAATACTAAGGGAAATCATCTGATTTGCTAATGACATATACAGTGAAGGAAATAATCATTTGATCCCTTGCTGATTGTGTAATTTTGCCCACTGACAAAGACATAAACAGGCTATAATTTTAAGGGTAAGGGAAAACACACTGTATAAATTATATCAATTTATTTGCATTTTGCAGTGAGAAATAAGTATTTGATCCCCTACCAACCATTAAGAGTTCTGGCTCCTACAGACCAGTTAGACGCTTCTAATCAACTCATTACCTGCATTAAAGACAGCTGTCTTAAATAGTCACCTTTATAAAAGACTCCTGTCCACAGACTCAATTAATCAGTCAGACACTAACCTCTACAACATGGGCAAGATCAAAGAGCTTTCTAAGAATGTCAACGAGAAGATAGACCTGAACCAAGCTGGAATGGGCTACAAAACCATAAGTAAGACGCTGGGTGAGAAGGAGAGAACTGTTGGTGCAATAGTAAGAAAATGGAAGAAATACAAAATGACTGTCAATCGACATCGATCTGGGGCACCATGCAAAATCTCACCTCGTGGGGTTTCCTTGATCATGAGGAGGGTGAGAGATCAGCCTAAAACTAAACGGGGGGAACTTGTTAATGATCTCAAGACAGCTGGGACTACAGTCACCACAAAAACCATTGGTAACACATTACGCCACAATGGTTTAAAATCCTGCAGTGCCCGCAAGTTCCCCCTGCTCAAGAAGGCACATGTGCAGGTTCGTCTGAATTTAGCCAATGAACAACTGGATGATTCTGTGAGTCATTGGGAGAAGGTGCTGTGGTCAGAAGAGACAACAATTGAGCTCTTTGGCATTAACTCAACTTGCCAAGTTTGGAAGAAGAGAAATGCTGCCTATCACTCAAAGAACACTATCCCCACTGTAAAGAATGGAGGTGGAAACATTATGTTTTGGGGGTGTATCTCTGCTAAAGGCACAGGGCTTCACTGCATCAATGAGAGAATGGATGGAGCCATGTACTGTAAAATCCTGAGTGACAACCTCCTTCTCTCCACCAGGACACTAAAAATGAGTCGTGGCTGGGTCTTCCAGCAAGACAATGATCCAAAACATACAGCCAAGGCAACAAAGAAGTGGCTAAAAAAACACATTAAGGTCATGGAGTGGCCTAACTAGTCTCCAGACCTTAATCCCATAGAAAACTTATGGAGGGAGTTGAAGCTGAGTTGCCAAGCAACAACCTCAAAATCTTAATGATTTAGAGATGAACTGGAAAGAGGAGTGGACCAAAATTTCTCCTGACATGTGTGCAAACCTCATCATCAACTACAAAAAACGTCTGACTGCTGTGCTTGTCAACAAGGGTTTTGCCACCAAATATTAAGTCTTGAGGGATCAAATACTTATTTCTCATTGCGAAATGCAAATAAATTTATATAATTTATACAATGTGATTTTCTGTATATTTTATCTCTCAATGTTAAAATGAATCAATCTTAAAACTATAGACTGTTCATGTCTTTGTCAGTGGGAAAACTTACACAATCAGCAAGGGATCAAATAATTACTTCTCTAACTGTATTTAAGAAGAGTCTTATAATTTAATCTACTATAAATATTTGTGTTGTGGTGATAGGTGCTCTTTAAGCTTTTATTGCTGGATAGATGGCCTCACTTTTGACTCTAGAATACTTTATTAACAGGAGAGTACATGGTCAGTTCACTACGAGATGCCTAGGTCTTGTTGTCGCAAAATAAGCCACCACCAAGTCGTCACCACTCCACCACCATGCTTGACAGTAGATATGAGGTGGTTGTGCTGATATACTGCATTGGTTTTGGCCGAACATAATACTTTGAATTATGACCTGATATCTCCATTTTGGCCTAATTTATCTACAGGATATTATTCCAGAAGTCTTGTGGTTTGTTCAGATGCCACTTGGCAAATTACATAGTTACATAGTTTGTCAGACCGAAAAAAGACATACATCCAGTTCAGCCCATTTTGCTAAAGTGTTGCTAAAATGTTGATCCAGAGGAAGGCAAAAACCCCGATGAGGTAGAAGCCAATTGTCCTCATGTTAGGGAAAAAATTCCTTCCCGACTCCAATCTGGCAATCAGAATAAATCCCTGGATCATCGACTCCTCTCCAGAATCCTAGTCACTATAACTTGTTATATTACATCTAGAAATGTATCCAGACCCTTCTCCAGAATCCTGGTCACTAGACCTTGTTATTAAAGCTGTTCTTTTATCTTGTTTTAGAAGGATGAGGTTTTTTTTTTTTTTATTCCTGGTAACCCTTCCAAACAATCAATACTTGTTTAGTCTCTTTTTTAATTGTACTGTCATTAAATTAAACATTTAACATGCCAATTGAGATCTCTGGCGTCTGTGAGGTGGCTCTTGGTATTTTTTGCAAATTCTCTTTGCCTGACAAAATTTGTGCGTTTACAGAGGTGCTTACACTTTCTGATGATCAATTAATCAATGGCATTTGACTAGCAGCACGACGCTGCTATTTACTCACTTAATTCCTACAAAAAAAAGAAAGGGTGTACTTAATTGTTTACACACTGCCTGTGGCTTTATTTTGTTAAATAAATAATGACAGGTAATTTGCCAAATCTGAGGTTGTATTGACCAAATTTTAAGATCCTTTGAAGATGTTTCTTTGTGTCTTTATATGTAAAACCATATAATTTAAAGAGAAACTACCATAAAAATTGTTCTTTTCACATACTAACAAGTGATTTGCGACTATTATATGAATTTTTTTTTTTTTTTATTCGGTGGTGGGTTTTCTTTATATAATTTTTTTAAAGTTTCCCATTATACATTACTCTCTCTGACTTCTCTAATGTGAGCTCTGATAGCACAGCAATGAGAGGATTGCTTGATGGTCCTACTTTCTGGTTGGCTCTGGCCTGAGAAGTATAACTATTATTAGCAATTTCCTGATAAATGTGAAGAAACATGCCCCTCCCAGTGCTCTAAAAGATTACCCTATTTTCCTTTTAGTATAGCTGGTGATCTAGTATAATCTTTTCTGCCCCTGTGGAAAGAACAATCTGTCACGTACTGTAAAGAGGTTAGTTTATTTCCACTTAATCTTATTAGCACTCACCAACCAATCAAGTGGCAAATCACACCCGAGCACAGTACAGGCACCCAAAAAATATATGTGCTGCCAACAACTTCCCATGAGAAATCAATAATAAATGGAGAAGGATAAGGGCTCCATTACAAACACTACTCACCGACACTTGCAGTGTTAGACAATATTGAAACACTGCCCTTCAGCAGTCACAGGGTTAAACACCATATCAAGGCTATAGAGTCTTAGAGCATACAAGGACCAAGTATTAATAGAAACAAGGTACAGTGCTTATAAAAAGTGCAAGAAGAAAGATACCATAATGACATACATACAACAAATACAGTCGTAAAATGAAAGGTAGACAATCTTAGAAAATACCTGACTTTTACTATGTGGATACTTTCTTAGTCCCTGGAGTGAGGAAGAGATTGGGAAACAGCTCAGCTGATGACTGAACCTTAGGCTGTGAACATAGTTTTCCCCTGGAAAACATATCTTCTAACCTGAACAGCCAGTTCAGGTTTCAGAGCTGCCCATCCGCTCATTAGGGTAATTTGTTGCCCCTGGCTGGCTGATTAGGTGATAAGGGGGAAAGTACCAGAATACTTAATTTTATGTGTTCCTTGATTGACTTATAATAATGTACGTTGGGCAGTGTCAAGAATGGATGGGCATGTGAGGATTTGGTCCTCCTTTGAAGTAAATAAAACTATGTCAAATGTTACACTTGGAGATAAATTGTTACCCCCTCTCTCAAAAAACAGTCCGAGAGTGGTTTATGACCAGAACTAATGAGACTTGAACAAACTAGCTACTAGACAGCAGAATAGAAATAATTGATCTTTGGTGAGGAGGGTATACATAAACAATCCATAGTCACCGTACATAATAAGAGAAGTGTCCCTACAATAAATAGTTAGATGGTAACATAAATATATCAAAAACAGTTTACTATTTGCTCAAAGACAACTAATGTCATATATTTCCTAACTATATCAAAATTAAGTGCTTATTCAAAAATATAACTTTTAATGGCCAATATTAAGAAACGATCAAACTCATTAAAATTAAGTAGGCAGTATGTTGTTATAAGGAGAATTTATATCATTTGTCAGAGGATGGGTGGAATAGGTCTACAAAGCACTTAGCTCCTTAGCTAAATCTGCCTAGGTCTAGAGCAGTGTGCTAAGGACTATACAGCTACCATTCCTCTCATTAGCTAATCTCCTAGCATTCTAAGCTAATTGTGAGGATAAATGTCTTAGGTGCACTAAATAGCAGATTCTGCCTGAACCATGGGCAGGCTGCTATTACCTAAACTCAGAGCTAAACCCTATTGCAAGTGCATCATAACAAATAGAGGAGGCTGCCTATTACTAAAATGAATAACGCTGCCACCCCCACCCCCGACATGTTTTGCCACAGTAGTGGCAACATCAGGGGTTTATGGGGCAAAACCGCAGTACTATGTTAGCAGCAGCTATTTATCAGGTCCCTAATTAGTGTGCTAAGCCTTTGAACCAATCATAGATGTGCTCTAAAAGCACACCCATAAGTTGTGATTGACAGAAATGAACACCTATAGAAGATATTGGGTTGGAGACCAGTCCAATCATGGGTCAACCTTGTCGATGTAAACAAACAGCCCACATTCCTGCTTATCCGTCCATTTAATATACCGCCAAACTTCACTGAATACCATTATGATCAGTATAGCATACATTAATTAAATATTCCTATTTAACTTTATCCTGCAATCTGTATTAAACGATACTTATCCGTACACTTCCCTCGGCGTTCCAGTCTGGGAAATACCCCCCATGTGCATATGGGCATGAATTTGGTCATACTGGTAATGCCCAAAAAAGTCCGTGCAAGCGCAAAAAAATTTAAACCCCAGTGGGGGAAAAACTTCGGGGCTTCCCCCCCTTGCCGCTAATGGTAAATTTTTTGTATCGTATGCTGCTACAACATTGTTACAAGCTTTTGAAGAAGGCAGTTATATATGGATAAGCTATTACCTTACGGATATATTAGATATGGTTTTAGGATTCAACCCTACTTAGAGAGGGTAAAAATTAAATCATGTATCATGAAAAGTATATGTTATTTTAAACACAAAAATTGTATGGTATTTTTCCAAATATAAAAAAAGGTTATGTTTTTATTGCACAAACTGTTGATCCCAAATTTTTAGCACATGCATCAGAGTTGTGGTTTTAAAAGACGGGAAAAATTAATTTAAATTTAATATTTGATTTTTATTTTTAGTATTTTTCATTATCAAAATTTGGTGGGGGGGTTTAAACTAGATTTTGGGGTTTACCGATTATGTTTGTATGGTTTTAAATAGGCCCTTTTTGGTTAAATATATCTTTTTTTTATTATCTAAAAATTTAAAGGAAAAATCTTTTTAAATTTTTTTCCTTTTGGGGCATTCCCCTTTTTTAAAAAAAAAATTTCCCAAAAGGCTTCTTCTTGGAGAAAATTTTTGTTTAAATTTTCACCTTAGACCTATTTTTTTTGGGGAAAAATTCCCCAAAATTTTAACTTTTTTGGGGTTTTATTTCCCCCCCGAGAAATTTTTTATTTTCTCTTGTAGGGGGTTTCTCGTTTGGGCGTTCTTGGTTTACAGCTGTTATGTTTGGAGATACGTCTTTTTTCCAATTGTTGGATTGTCTTTTTTCAGGCAAAGGGCAACTCCCCAGCAAAACTGTTTTTAAAAAACCGATAAAATATCAATCAATGAATTTTTTTGTTTTGTTTTGTCCTTCCATTGGATGGATCACCCAAATGTGTTTTTCTTGCCCCATGGTAGGGAAACAAAAAAGAGGCATTTATACAGGGGAAATGTTTCCAAAGGTGGGGATAAACCCAATTGCAAAGAGAAACGTTTGTTTTAGGATTTCCCCCCCAAAATTCTTATTCAGGTAGGTGTTAGCTCGCCCACCAAAGGCTAGCCCCGCCATTTGGCAGTTTTTTCACATGTTTTCCCGGGCCTATTCAAAGAAAATAGGTATGCCCAGTTTGGGGGTGGGCGGGGCAGCCTCAGAGGGGGCAGGGTTTGAAAAAAAATCTCCCATTTAAATGACCTTTTCAAAGGATCTTTTCTGGCTAAAAACTGCAGATTTGGCATTAAAATACAAAAAAAACTCCAGCCCCTTCCCAGAAATAAGGGACACAGTTGCGGGGAAACAGCGGGGTCGGGCCCATACCTTGTTTTTCCCCTCAGAAAAAGGGGGGGGCATACCTATGTGACAGGTTCTCTTTAACTGATGGAAAATTTCCCGCCCTTTATTAAAAGTTCCATCGGGTTTCCCATTTCCGGGTGCAGAGATTCCCCGTCAAAAACAGAAAAAAAAAATTTGGCCTTTTAAACCCTTGTTCCATGTTTCAATTGAAAATTTACAGTGATGGGCTAATTTTAAATATTTTTTTTTTTTATTTTTTTACTGCTTTTAAAAAATAAAACAGATTTAAAAAAAAGACTAATAATTTGAAAATTGTCATATACTAACTTTTTAAGTTGTTTTTTCCTTGGAGTTTGGTGTGGGGGGTTTTACTGGGGGGGGTGATCCATAGTTTGTTTTAAACAGTCATAAAAAAGGAATTACACCCCAAACTTTAAAGGGACACGGGTCTCTTTAAAGGGATTTTAATTTTTTTTAAAAACCCCCAATATTCCCGGGAAAAAACTTTTTTTTTTTTTAAACTTTTTGGCATTTATTTTTTTCTTTGGATCAGCAGTTTTTTGGGAAATTAGAATTTACAATAGTGCCAAAAAATTTAAAAAAAAAAAAAAAAATTTTTTCCCCGGGGAAAATTTTGGTTTTAAGAAAATTTATTTCCTTTTGTAGGGGATGACAGTTTTTCCCTTTAAAAGGTTTGGATGTAAAAATTACTTTTATTGTTGTTTAAAAAAACTATGGATACCCCCCCCCCAAAAAGGGCCCACACACGCCCCGGGAGGGACCAGAAAAATTTAAAAAAAGTTGTAATGGACATTTTTCCCAAATTTTTTAGTCTTTTTTTTTAAATCTGTTTTTTTTTTTAAAAGCAGTAAAATATAAAAAAAAATTATTTAAAATTAGTTTATAAACTGTAGTTTTTTGGGAAACAGGGGAAAAGGTTAACAGGAAAATTTTTTTTTGTTTGCCGGGCATCTCTGCCCCCCTGTAAAACTGGGGAGAACGGGGGAATTTTTTTAATCAAAGACAGAATTGTCCTAAAGTTAAAGAAAAACCGTCACTAGTTTCAGGGCCCCCCTTTGGGTTGAGGAAGTCCAAATTAATGACAAAACCTTCCCGGTTTCCAGCGCTTGTGTCCCCATTATTCTGTAAAGATGCTGGGGTTTTCATTTTTTTTTAAAGGCTAAAAATCTTGCAGTTTTCACCCAGAAAATTTCATTCAAAGGTCTTCAGAGTGTGTTTTTTTCAAACCCCTCCCAAACCTGGCTAGCCCCGCCCACCTAAAACTGACTATACCTATTACTTTGAATGGGGAAGGGGAAAACATGGGAATAACTGTCTGTGGGGGGCCCTAGCCTTTGGGGGCGGAGCTAAAACCTACTCTTGAAAAAGGGATTTGAAGGGGTAAATGCTTTTAAAACTGTTTGGATCTTAAGAATAAGGGGCACGCGCGGGGAAACCGGGAAGGTCTAAACCTAGGTTTGTGCTCCCACTAAAGGGAAAAGGGGGGCCCAAAAACCTATGTGACGGGTTCCCCTTTTAAAGGGAAAAACTAAGTTAGCAGTGGTTTTCAAATGGGCGGGAAGACCAGATCCCGGTGTTTTTCCCTTTTTCGGGCTTGGGGAAAAACTTTTTGGACCCCCTTTGAAGGGTTTTGCGGCATTTTTTTTTTTTTAGTTTGTTTTTACCTTATTTTCCCTTTCCCAAAAGGTGCTGGGTTGTTTTTTTCCTCCCCCTTGGCAAGGGTTGTCCTCGTAGTTTTCACTATAGACTTTAATTTTGGGGGTTGGGCCAGGAAAACCCGGGGACTGTGTTTTTCCTTTACTTTGCGGGATCACCGTCCCCTTTTTCCCAAACCTCTCCGGGGGGTTTGGATTCCAGGGTTTCACCCAAAAGACTTGGACTTTTTCGCACTTTTCTTTTTAATTCTTGCTTATTTAAATTTTTTTTAAGGGTTCCGGGGTCGGGGGGGAACCCAATTGGGGGGTTATTTTTTCCCCTTTTTCCACTTCGGTATCATATTGTTGTTTCTTTAGTTACAAAAAAGCTATATCTTTATTTTTTTATAGGGCTGCCCAAATTATTTTTATTAAAACTTTGAAAATTCATACGGGTTAATGAACCTTAACCCAATGTAGGGGTTTTTCCTTTTTTGAATTAAATTTAGTCAAAATCAATTTTTATTTTCAGTTGAAATTCAAATTTTTGGAGTCCTATTGCCACTTGGGAGAAATTGCACAGTAGCAGATTCCTGATGAACAATTGCTCACAAACCTATTTTTGAGGGGACCATTGCTTAGTAAAAATCTACACATTGGATAAGAACCAGTTCACACCTCTATGTAGAAAAGCCTAAGTACTATACAGGGGGGATTGCACAAATGCAAAAATATGAGGGAACAACCCATTTTAAAAGGGTTTTTACTACCCAATGAAGGGGTGATTGTAGTATTACAATTGCACTTTAAACAAGCTTAAAAGGGGGTTCCCCAGTTTTTATGGTTACCTTGGCACACCATGCTGGCTTAAAACTTTTTAATGAAAAATTTTTCTTTTCATTTAAACGGGTTGCCCGGGCTTTACTTCAAGTAACCAACACAAAATATTGCCCCATGCTCTACTCCCCGGTGTTCCCAGGGAAAAGGTTTAAATGCTAAAAAACATATCAAACTTGAGGAAATTAGTTGATTTTTTGGGTAAAAAATACACAAGCTCCCAAACCCCCAAAATAAACCCCTTCCTCATTGTCTTCCCAACCCCCTTTCGCTAACTTTACAAAGAAAATTTAAAAAAAAAAAAAATCACAGAAAAAGGGGAAAATTTGATTTATTCAAAAAACAGACAAAAACCCCATACTCTGCTCCTTGGCCCGGAAAAAAAAATTTGGGGAAGCAATAAAAGCCCAATGCCACAGGGAAAAAAATTTAAAGGGGTGTAGTTTCCCTTGATGAACAATTGCCCCACACACCTACTACCCAAATGAGGGGAAAATTTACTTAAAAAAAAAACCTGTATATTGGATAAGAAAAGTTCATACCAGTATAAAAAAAAAACCCACAGTCCCCCATACAGAGGAGATTCCCTAAAGTGCAAAAAATACTAAATGAACAACCTTTTAAAAAACCCCTCTACCCTTGAGGGGGGTGATTGCTTAATAAAAAAAAACTAAAATTTTGGGATAAAAATCAGTCACCCCAGTATTAAAGGAAAAGCCACAAAACCTAAGGGGAAAATTGTCAAGTCCCAAAAAAATACTGAAAAAAATTTAACCACTCCCCAACCCTACTCAATGGGGGGAAAATTTTTTTAGTTTTTAAAAATTGGGACCCCAAAGGGGAATGGTTGATTTTTCCAGCCATGGAGCGGGTGGGGTATGTCTTTTGTTTTACGAAACCTGGCCTCCCTTAGTCCTTACGTCCCCTCCCCTTAAATGTCAAAAAAATTAAAGGGTACTTTCTGTCAAAATTCCTCCCCAAAAGTTTCCCCTTTTTAAAAAATAAGGGCCTGGGTTACTCATTTAAAACTTTTTGCCAAACCATTATGGGTTGAATCTTCAAATTTGGGGAAGGGGCCCAGGTCCGTTAAAAAACTCCCCAGCCCGAGGATCCTCCTTAGGGGTGTCTGCTTGTTAAATTTTTCCCTTTGCTTTTCCCAACTGGGGGGGGCCCTTTCGGGGAAAGTGTTAAAATTTTTTAACAAAAATTGTTTTCCTTCCCAATAAAGGAACAAATTTCACACCCCTTATTTTTTCCTTTTATTATTTTACAATAATAAATTGCTTGTGGTCTTCCGCTTTTTAAAAAGCAGCCAGAACCCTAGTAATTAGTTAAGGGGATGGATTTTTTTTTTTCTGTCTTCATGAAAAGTTTCATCTGTCCTAATTATTTTTCCCAGGGGCCCGGAAATCCCCCCTTGGTTGGCTGCTTTTTGGAAAAGGGGAAACTTTTTTTTTTTTTTTTTTTAGAAAAAAATTCCTGGCTAAAGGGGAAAAGGGAAAATTTGGCTGGGTTCAAATTTAACCCTTTTTTTGTGTTTGCTTTTTGAGCTACAAAACAAAAAAAATATCATAAAAAATTTAATAAAAAACTAATGCTTTATCAAAATTTTACTAAAAGAAAAACCCTTGTGAACTTGGTAATGATGCAGTAGAGGTTATTTTTTTCTTGTTTTTTAATGGGCTATACATATTCAAAAAAATTGATTAAAACCCATTTCAATGTTTTTTGTGAGCAACTGCAACCATTTTTTTTTTTTTTTTTTTTCGAAAAAGGGCTATGACATTTGTATTATTGGTAAAGTGAGGTAATGTGAAGAAACATTCAATCTAGCTGCTGTTTGTAAACCCAAAGATCTGGGCGGGTGGACCTTTTTTATTCTAAAATAAAGGTCCCGGGGAAAATTGAAATTTCAGCTACTTTTGACAACTGGCTCTTGGAAACCCGGGTCTAAACCTTGACAAGGAAAAATAGGAGGGGGGCAGTGGAAGGGAGAAAAATGAGGATGATATTTGTGTGTGGACTGCCACATAGGAATGAGTCATCAATTACTATCACTCCCGGCATTTAAGGGAATTTTCTGCTTCCTCTTGGTGCCAAACACAGGGACAGCTTTTTATGTGCTTTCACATAATACTAAATAAAAGGGGCCAAATCAGCACTTTGTTCAAGTCCTAGAAAATGGGAAAAATTAAAGGAAAGGGTTTATGTGAATCATGTTCTCCCTCAATTAAAATGTTAGGTTTTTATTCCTCAAGTCCCCAGGTTTTCCATTCAGTGAATAGAAGTATTTATGGTTTACCAGTAAAGTTTTTCTGGAAAAAGGTTTTAAGGGCCCTGTCCCCATGAAGGGGTTTTTTTGGCCGATTTTTTTAGCTGGGGGTTTTTGGTTTTTTAGGCCCCCTGAAAAACCCGGGCCGAAAATGAAACACAATGGTGCTTTTATGGGGGAAAACCCCTGCAGCAGTCCCCACTACACGGGCTTTTCCGTTTTCCCGGGGGGTTTTTCCGCCCGCGGTCTGGCCGCCCCCAAAATGATGTAGGCCCAATTTTCGGGGAAACTGTGCCCAAACCAAAGTGAAGGGGGGGGGCTTTTCTTGCTCCCTCGCAGAGAAAAGTAGTTTAGTGAACAGCCCTTTTTATAACAGTGTTAAAATTTAGTGTGCCCTCAAAAGAACTCCCAAACAAAAAGCCCCTTCCCAAAATTAAATGCTGGCAACAAAAGTGAGTAAAGGGCAAATTTTTGGGCCCCAGTGTCAATTTTTGGTGGCCCCCATTTTTTTCCCGGCACTGCCTTAAAATCTTTGGGCAATGGGAAAGGGCATTAGAGCTTCATAGGTTTTTACCCCCTGGAATCCCCCCTTCTACTCCCGTTTTATGGGCCCCCGGGGGCTGGTGGATGTGGGACCTTAGCTCCTCCACCTTTTCCAAATTTTCTGAATTTGGGTTTTAAGGGGTCAGAAGACATGTTTTGGGCAGTCCACTTCCCTTTTTCGCCCCATTTTCTTTTGACAAGGCCCGTGGAGGTTTTTGTTTGGTGTCGTTATCATGTTGGAAAAAAATGCTCTTTGGGGCCCCGGGGTTTTGAAGGGGGGTAAGGTCATGCTCTGCTTCAGTATTTTCACATTACATGTTGGGGATTTTTTGGTTTTTCCTTTTAATGAAAATGTAGGGTCCCCCCCAGCCCAAAACAGTAAAAAAAAAATTTTGTTTAAAATCAGCTCAAAAGGTTTTTTTTCCCGTGATTTTCCTGTGTGGGGGGGGCTCGGCCCGGAGCGAAAACCCGGGGGAATCCAACATGAAAGGGGAAAATTTTTAGATCTTGCCAGCTCCGCAATTCCAAAAACTGGTTAAAATGATGCTTCTTTTTTTTCTTTCTTTTTAAAAAAAATTGTCCCAAAATCAAAAAAAAAATGAATAGCCCGTGAGACGTGGGTCAAATTTACTTTTTTTGGATCCCAAACAGGTCCTTAAAACATAGGCGTTTTTAGATAAAAAGGTTTCCCTTGGTCCAAATGGGGCAAGTTTTCACCCGGGGTTTGTGAAATTTCCTCCTTGTCATTTGGTTTTTTGGGGGGAAAAGGGGTTTTAAAAGTAAAAAAATAAAAAAGACAGTTTTTTAATCAAGTGTGGATTTTTGGAGCTGGCAATATTATGAATTTTCCCCGAGCCAAACAATATCAAGTCGCCCCAAAACCCATGGGCCTTCCCCAACCCATGCCCTTGGCTGTAGGCAAAGGGCCCCACTTTTGTTTTGTTTTTTTACCCTTTTCCCGGCTGCCGCGCACACGTTTTTACACCTCCCAAACCCAAAAAAGTTTTCTTGATCCATCAGACCCCCGAGGGCTCCCGTAATTTCCCCTTGGGCCTTAGCCTGCTTTTTCTTCAGCAAAAATGTTTGGGGGGCTTTCCCTTTTGCATTTCTCTAGAAGAGGTTTCCCTTCCCCGGGATGAAAAGCCTTTCAGACCAATTTGATGGGAGTTTTTGGCCCGCATTTTGGTCCCCGAAAAAATGACAGGCTTTTCCCCCCCAAACCCCTTCAAATTCTGCAGAAATGCCTGGCAAACTCACACATTATTTTGAAAAGGAAAAATTTTGGGGATTAAGGGCACTGAGCCAAAGGGCACTCAATTTAACCTTTTTGGGACTTTGGTAAAGGGCGAAAAGGGCCCGTTCTGAGTGGAACCTGCCTTGATTAAAAAGGGGTGTACAGTCCTTTTGGCCACCGTTGTGCAGCTCAGTTTTTGGGTTTGTTGGGGGGGTCTTCTTATCAAAGGGGCCCTTTTTTTTATGTAGAGCCCAAAAATTTTCATTTTTATTTGAGCCCAGGGGGGTGTTTTTTTCAAAAAAGTGTTTTTATTAAACTTCCCGTGGGCCCCGTATGAGAAAAATGTTCCGTGAGGGAACACCCAAAATTTAAAAAACTCTGCTCCCCATTAAAAATTTGGGGGACCTTTTTACACTTTAACCCCCCGTAAATAATGCCATGGAGGTAAAATGGAAAATGGGCACAATTTTCCTTTTGGGGGTGTTTTCACTTTTTTTTGCCAGAAATTTTTTGACATTGATGGCTGTGTGAGTTATTTTGAGGGGGGCCCCCCCCAAATTTTTCATTGTTATTACAAAATGTCAGTGACTTAAATTTTAAATTGTATTTAAGTGTCAAAAACTTCAGTGTTTTTTCCCCTGAATAAAATTGTTTCAATATTTAAAAAAAAAAGTGAGGGGATGTACTCACTTTTGTTTGGGTACTGTAAGTAGTTTTGCATCTTTCATGTATTTTCTGTGTTGGCAAGTGAATACAGTATATGAATGCACATGTAATGAGCACACCGATACAGTGAATATACAGTGGTTTGTAAAAGTATTCATACTCTTTAACTGTTCCTGATTTTTAAATATTACAATCGCAAACTTAAGAGTATGTTCACACAACTGACTTTGGTGCTGTTTTCGGCGTGTTTCCTTGACCAAAATAGCATCAAAAAAGCCCCCAAAACGAACCCCTGTTCATTTTCATTGATTCCTATGTAAAACAGCATTGTAGTTAATAGAGGACAAGGTTTTTATGCATGTTTTCAGCACCTCGTTGGATGCGGTTTTGAGCGCTGAAAAAGAAGTGTCATGTCGATTCTTGAAGCGTTTTCAATGCTAAAAATCCCTAATCAATGGAGAGTTTCAAAACCTCGGCACGGTTTTTGCCCCAGTTTTTAATGCATTTTTTACACATTTTTCTGTGCTGTTTTTGCTCTGGCTATTCAATTCTATGGGTGTTTCAGAAAGAAAATAGTTTTGGAAAAGCTTGTTGAAAATCTCGTCGGAAATCCTTGTCTGAAAAGTGCTGCATTAAGGCGCTTTTCAGACAAGGTTTTGTTGCGGATTTGGACGCTGAAAATTCAGCCGTGTGACATATCCTAAATGTATTAATATTTTATATGATAGAGCAACACAAAGTAACAAGTATTTGTGAAGTGTAAAGATCATACGTGCTTTTCCAAATTAAAAACTGAAAAGTGTGTATTTAGCCTCCCTGAATCAATACATTGTAGGATAATTTTTTAAATTTTTGCCAATTCCTCTCTGCAAAATAGCAGTAGCTCAGTCAATTTGGTTGGTGAACGTTTGTGAACAGCAATTATCAAGTCCTGCCACAGATTCTCATTGGGATTTAGGTCTGGACTTTGGGCCATTTTAACACATAAATATGCTTTGATGTAAGTCATTTCATTGTAGCTTGGCTGTATGTTTAGGGTTATCCTGCTGGAGGATGACCCTAAACTCCATTCTCAAGTCATTTGCAGCCTTTAACAGATTTTGCTCCAGTATTGCCCTGTATTTATAGCTCCATCTTCCCATCAACTTTGATCAGCCTCCCAGTCCCTGCTGAAAAAAAGCATCCCCACAGCATGATGCTGCCACCACCATGCTTCTCGATGGGGATGGTGAGTTCAGGATGATGTTAAAGGGGTTGTCTCACTACAAGGATTGCTTTTTATGTTAAAAATCTTGCAAAAACTAATCACTTTGCAATACATGTCCACTAACAGTATTCAACCTATTCTGAGATATCCCCTCCTGTATGGGCTGCATCAGCTCCTCAGGTCGCTATAGCTACAGACCTGTTTGATCTCTCCTGATAGGCTGCCAGCACTGGTTGCTATAGATCCAGACCTGGCTTCTACTGCAGCCTAGAAAGAAGCCATTTAAACACGCCCCTGAATTAAAAATGAAACCCAGCACACAGGACTGAGAGAAGATGAATCAATATCGTGAGACAACCCCTTTAAGTGTTGGCTTTCTTCCACATGTATTAATGCGACACCTATTAATGGGGCTGCGCCAGTTTTCTGGCAGCAAAAAGCTGTATTAGACCAGTTCTATAGATGTATGAACAGTCACACTCCTGAACTGTCACACTCCAAACTTTGGCGCATTAAGTGCATGCGTGACATTTTTTAATATGCCAAAGATTTGGGGCGTTCTGGGGGCATCGCACCACATTCATAGAATTAGACACATTTATTATTCTTTGACGCCAAACATAAGCGCATAACAGTTAGCACAGCCAGACCAGGTTAAAGATAGTTTGCCTGAGCCAGACTTTCTGAGCCAGAAAAGTCACAACATCATAGAAGGGGAGACCGCACCTGTGTTATCTTTCCCAAGTAGCATTGGGTGTTATATTGCCTTCTACTGGGTTTAGTCTATTTTCCAGCCATTGTTCTGTGCTTGCTTTCAAAAAGGTCTTTCTTCTCACCACTCTTCCATAAAGGCCAGATTTGTGGAGTATACAACTAATAGTTATTCTGTGGACAGATTCTCTCACCTGAGCTGCTGATCTCTGCAGCTCCTTCAGAGTGACCCTGGACCTCTTTGCTGCTTTCCTAATTAGTGCTCTCTTTGCTTGGGTAGTCCGTTTAGGTGGATGGCTGTCTTGATAAGTTAGCATTTGTGCCATACTCCTATTTACGGATGATGGGTAGAACAGTGCTCCATGAGATGTCTGGAGCTTGGGCTACTGTTTTTTTTGTAAACCTAACCATGCAATACTCTTTGTCCACCTTTATTCCTGAGCTATCTGGTGTGCTTCTTGGTTTTCATGATGCTTTGTTCACTAATGTTCTGCAACAAACCTCGGAGGCCTGAGTTATTCTAAGAATAAATTACATACTCTACATACTAGATAGGTGACTTATAAAGGCAATTGGCCACATTAGATTTTATTTAGGGGTATCAGCGTACAAAGGGGCTGAAAACATAGCCACGCCACACTTTCCAGTTTTTTTTAATTTGCTAAATTTGGAAAAGCACCTATCATTTTCTTTATACTTCACAAATACTTGCTACTTTGTGTTGCTCTATCACCTATCAATAAAATAGACTTAAGTTTGTGACTGCAACGTTTAAAAATGAGGAACAGTTCAAGAGGTGTGTACCGAATATCAGTGTAGGTAGGGAACAGTGGAATATGAATGTACAGAATGAGAAGTTTTTAGGCTCTGTTCACACATCAGCTTTTTTCAAAATAAAAATACAACGCAAAACCTGATACAATACCTCCGATTTTTGCAACAGAATTTAACTTTATAGAGCCATTAAAAATGTTATAAAATAGAGTTACGATGGACAGATGTGCACATTCAGTATAATTATTGATTTGTTTTGCTTCTCTTAAGCATGCTGTATACCAATATTCTGACATTCTGGTAGCATTATTCATGCCGGCATGACTACACAACCAACTCTCTCCACCTCCTGTTAGTAGACAGGCTTTATTCAGACTGCTGTATTTCGGTTTCATAAGACATATATTTAATGCCAAGTATGGATTCTGACAGAGAAACATAGCACAACCGTTACAAGATACTTCTTGTGAAGAGTTTCCCTACATGCACCTGATGAGTTTGTGTCTTATTTTTGGTGCACAAAAAATAGCACTTAGATAAAATGTGTATGGGAAACTGTAAAAGTGGCACATGGGGTCTGTAGGTTTCCAGCACCGCACTTATGATCTTAATTTTTTTTAAAAAATCACCCCGATAAAGGTGTGAACAGAGCATTCGCTGTTAGGCAACAGTTGTCTCACAGGAGTCCTTTACAAAGATGCATACTAGGATCAGCCTGCAGAGCAAATTTTTTATTTATTTTTTAACCACTAATAATACAATTTCATGTTATGGGCTTAACTAGACATCATTTACTTCTGGACACCAGTTTATTCAAGGTAATGTATAATCAGAAGGTCATTAAAATCAGAATACATATATACACACACACACAACATATATAAGCCCAAATATTTTTTTAGGGTAGATCACCGCTAAAACATAAACAAAATAATCAAGGTGTGCAAGCTTAGAAGTAAAGACCTGAATCCTCTACAGTACAAATGCAAAATAGCAGTATCACAAAAAATAAAAAAAAAGGATAATCATCCAAGGTAGTACATGCTACTTTTCAACTCCTCCATGAAGCCAGAGATTATATATACACACACACACGTTTCCACACATCCTCTGCTAAACACACTTAAATAGAACTTGTGGTCGTTCCCGATATGTCTGTTACAGTAAATACTTGTGTTCCCTGGGATATAACAATTCTAGAACATCCTCTCTCATAAATTTCTAGAAGAAATAGTAGAGGAAGAGCACAACACAGAGTTAAAGGGGTTGTCTCACTACACTGATTCATTTTACCTCAGTCCTGTTTTCTTGGTTTCATTTTGAATTCAGGGGTGTATTTATTGGCCTCTACTAGGCTGCAGTAGAAGCCAAGTCTGTAGCTATAGCAATATAATATAGATGACCTCTATTAAGTATTTGAAAACCGTATATAAAGGAGTATAACATGGGCACTTTCCTCAATAGCCCCATATTCAATGTCTGTGTAAAGGCATACTCCCAATACAAGGACTTATGACAATATATCCATAAAAAGTTTCTCCATTTAGTTTTTAGCAAACTTTTAAAACGATACTTAAGCTAAATAGCATAGTATTAGACATTCTTTAGTAGACACTTTATAATAAACACTTGCGGTTATGTTTCTCCAAGCCTGGAGTAGTCCATTGAACTTTTCAGCGCTGAGGTAGCTATAGCAACCAGTGCTGAAAGCCTATCAGGATAGATCAAACAGGTCTGTAGCTATAGCGACCTGATGAGCTGATGCAGCCCATACAAGAGGGGATCTCTCAGACTAGGTAGGACACTGTTAATGGACATATATTGTAAAGTGACTTGTTTTTACAAGATCTTGGACATAAAAAGCAATCCTTGTAGTGAGACAACCCCTTTAAGACTGAATCTGACAACTGGGTGTTACTAATCGGAGTCCCTGAAACACAGGCTGTCAGCAGTGATTGGACTAGGTCAGACTATGCAGGAACACACCCCTGTGAAAACTGGAATGGTGACACCCAACCGACTGATTCAGTAATACATCTCTAGGAGTTACAAAGGAACAGCACAAGAGTTGTAAAAGATGCTCCAGAATGTTTTTTCAGAGCGAATACAAGTACTTACAAAAACAGACCTTTCTCAAATGAGAAGAAAAATAAAAGGGGGGGGATGTGGGTAAGCTATGGCTGAGTGAGGACGCATCTCTCTGTGCTCCTCGTTTGCCAGCATAAAAACTGGCCTATTTACAGTGAATTATGGGGAAAAGCACTAAAAAACTGAAACCTAATGCCATCCTACGTTCTAGCTCTGCCCAGGGGGAGATAAAATCTTTCTTCTCATCTGTAAGGCCACCTAACACAGCAGTGATGGAGATTCCACAAGATGGCTGCTGCCTCGTGGTGCAGCAACCTGCGGCTCACAGCAGAGGTCCTGTAATCTGCTCACCTTCACTCACATTGAGCTGGGCGTTGCAGCAGAGGACTCTGGAGCCTTCCTCGCTGCCTGGGAAACCTAGCAGTGGATCGCCGCCGCAGCTGAGCACTCTGGTTGCCCCGACTTTGAGTAACCTGCTTGACAGCGCAGATGGAGTACAGAGGGAGACACTAACAGCCAGCACGGATCTTCACTCCAGCAGCCAGATAAGTGTCTGTGGGCTTCTCAGCATTCTCGCCCCATAAAACCGCAAACAGAACCCCAGGGGGTGAGTGGGGTAGCCCAGGACGACCATCAGGGACATAAATCACCTGCTCCACCGGCCTCCTCCTTCCACAAATCACAGAAAGGGAGCAACACCAAAGGGGTCCTGCACCCACCTTGGGACATGTCCAGTGGCCAACCACTTTCCCCACAGGCAGAAGATGCCCTCATTACACCAGCACCTCATGCAGACTCTCACGCTAGGTCACAGACTGGGAGATCCAAGGGAGAAATTATAATCCCTAAATCGGCGCAGACTCCATCACCGCACTGGCCTCTCGCCCCCTATTGGAAACAAGACAAGACTCCAAACTCGCCACAATGGTCCACAGGCTCATTATGGAGTGAATCAGCAGCTTGTAAGCAAGTCCGATCACCGCTGGAACCCTCGCAGGCACATTTACATCAAGGCACCATATTGCAACATTTGTCCCCTGTGAGGCAGAATTCATAGCCTTTAATCTCTTCAACTGTCCATCTGTATTCTTCTAATAGCCTACAGGGCACACCGCCTATCTTTAAATCAATCACAGCATCTGCTTGCGCAGGCTGGCTCCGCCCCTCCAGTGCCCGCGGGACCCGTTCCATTAGAAGATAACAGACCCGTGACTTTGGCAGCAAAGAATCAGGATAGAAACATGTTCTTTATATTACAAACAATTATTTTACTGTGTTGTATCTTCATACATTCTATATCAATAATAGGTGAAAGACATACATTTAACACTGTTGCAGGAGCAAGTATCACAGCATATATCCCATTACAGAATCATAAAGTCAGTTGCCAACCCTACTTATGATCCCTTAGAGCGAACACTTCTTAACTCATACGGGTGGGTGTGATGGCTAGACTCACGGTATGCTGCTCGATGCAAAACACGCTCCAACGAGTGCTTAAATAGTGCCGCTTATCCTCCTCATGGATCATCAGATCTCTCCAGGGGCTACACTCGTACTCTTTCAGACTGGAATGGAAGGCTTGCGCCTGCGCTATAGTTGTATTGAGGATTGGACATCCCTCTCAGGATAATACGTCTATTATAGACATTTGGAGATAGCTGGTCAATCGATTTACTGTGACTTTGGCAGACCTGTGACTGCTACTTCAATCGCTCCCCTCTAGGGCAGACATCGCCTCCTTAAACAAGCAGATGGTGGATGAGTGCAAACAGGAATTCTCATATTTTCGCACAGAGCTATCAGTCTTACAATCCAAAGTGAACAAACTATCACTTCAGCCTCAAATCCTTTACCTTGCTTAATGAAGTGTTTAAACATCAATCTGCTCAGATCTTCTCTTTACAAAAGCACTTCGAAAATAGAAACAGACAAAACAATCCACATATTAGGGGTCTCCCGGAGTCAATTCCCAATGTCGAGTTGTTCACAGTTCTCTCCACTATATTCAACAACCTACTAGGCCGGCCTACCTCAACTCACATTGAAATCAATATAGACCACAGGGCACTGAGGCCTCCGAACCTTGAGGACCCAAGGCCCTGAGACGTAATATGCAGGATCCACTTCTTTGCAGTAAAAGAGATCATTCTTTTTGAAGCTCAGCGGCGAAAATCATTTGTCTTTCAAGATTCTCCAATCAGAATTCTGCAAGACCTTCCCAGATTTACTCAGGCCCAAAGATCATCTATAAAACCCCTTTTGAATACACTCAGAGAGGGAAATATCCCTTCTCATTGAGGTTTTCCCTTTGCCCTATATTCGCCTAGACAAACAAACCCTAACCATTCGCTCACCAAAAGACCTTCATTTTGTTCTACAGTCTCTTAACATTAAGAACTTATCCTTTCCAGAGTGGCTAAGGCTGACGGGGCTCTAGGACCCCTCAACACAAAAGATACCTGCAAGATGTTACTTCTTCACCTAATAACTTTCCCCCACAGGAGCAGTGAAACAAGGAACCTCTCTCTCTGAACCGAAGACATTCTAGACCTCCGAACTCTCCTGTTAACATTTCATGATGGAGAAGCCCCCTGATTACTTGGGGACCGCCACGGTGGCCTTAGATAATAACCCATATGGGGTGTTTTTGTTCTATATTAAGATTTATGTCTCAATGTTTTGTTCCAATCCACTGGGCTAGCTGCCATTTCTATACATTTTTCTATGTAGATCCCGACCGACCAGGTGGGGATAATCAAGCCCTCGTTAAGAAGAACTTTCTCTCCCCCCCTGGTTGTGCTAGACTTATTTTTCTTTGGTTTTATTCTATTGAAAGTGCCAGTTAATACTACTTATATTTTTTATCCGCATAACGAGGTCCTCTCCTCTGATCCCTATGCATTACCACCTTTCCCCAGTAGGTGGAACTCCGGCTTTGGTTTTCCTCAATGAGGCAGGATCTCTGTTTTACATTAGTATCTACTCGAGTCAGGTTTAAGGCCTTTGGTGCCTGCTTTTTGGTTTTCTCACTTATCTTTCTTTTTATTTTTCTACTCTCTTCTGTATGTACTTTACTAATCCTCTTTTTCAGGTCACGATGATACTACAGAATTCATCTATAGTCAATTTGGCTCGGTGTTGGACGCCTCTGCCCTGGCTCTCTCAATGGCAGTTCAACATGTAGCCTCATTTAACACAAAGGGCCTGAACACCCCTGAAAAGAGAGCAAGGTCTTACACCATTTTCACTGGCGTGAGGTTCAAGTGTGTTTTCAAGAAACCTATTTTAAGGTAGGGTGTGCCCGCACCATTAAACACAAACATTACACTTCTTGGCACTTTGCCAATTCCCCATGGTCCAGGGGAGTAGCCACTGCTATCCAGCACTCATTGGCCCACTAGGTTCTCAATTGCATGTTGACCTGAGAGCATGTTATCTTATCTTGGTCATCTCAGTCGCTGGACATGTTTTTACTATTAATGGATATGCATCGAATGTGGACCAAGCTAAATTTTTCGAGACCCTCATTGACACTTCCTTCTCTTTGATCCAGAGAAATGTAATACTTTGTGGGGACTTAAATGTGACATTGGACCCCACTATGGACAGCGTGCTTGCCATACTCCATCATCAAAAGGGTTAGAAGGGCATTCCTCCAGCTTCAACTATGTGATTCTTGGAAGATCCAACACCCTTCCAATAAAAGATTATACCTTTTATTCTCCTCCCCATGGTTCTTACGGTCACCTGGATTACGTAATAATTTAACATTCTGCTCTTCCCATGTTGTCAACCTCCTCTGGAAACATACTGTAGTCAGCCAATGCACCTGTATTTTGCTTGCTACAAGGATGTGGAATTGGCTCTGTAGCAGGACTGCAGCTAACACTCTGCGGTTACAGCGTGGGATGGAGCTGCCACCATCCTGTGCTGTTTAACCCCTTAGATGCCACAGCTAAGATGGCCCTGGCATCTAATTCAATGAGAAATGGGGCGCCTGCTGCGAAATTGCAGGCTCCTGATCGGTTAACATGGCAGCTTTGATGGCTTCCATCAACGGCATCTTTTCATTAAGGCAGGAAGTAGTAAAAAAAAAAACGGCATCTTTGCACACCCTAATGCATTTTATTACAATGCATTAGGCTGTATAAGCGATCATGCCCCCTAGTGGCCTACTCAAAATTAAAAAAAAGAAATAGAAAAATACTAAAAGTTCAAATCACACCTCTTTTGCCATTTTACAAATAGAAAAATAAAATAAAAGTTACACATATTTGGTATCGCCACTTCAGAAAAAGTCCGATCTATTAAAGTACAATATAGAAGAAAAAAAAGTTCTAAATGGCAAAATTGCGGTATTTTGGTCATTTCGCGTCCCATAAAAATTTGAATAAATGTAATTGAAAAAAGTCGCATGTATTCCAAGCTGGTAGAAATAAAAAGTACACCTCAACCTGCAAAAAATGTGCCCTCACTCAAGTCCGTAGGGGTTAGTACAAAAAAAGTTATTGGGCACAGAAAATGGCACCACCGTGCAAATTTAAAAAATAGAAAATGTTTGGAATTTTTTTATGATACCAAAACCATACATGTTTGGTATTGCCAGATTCATATCAACCTGTAGAATACTGATAACACAATTTTTACCGAAGACTGAACAACATAAAAGCAAAACTCCTGCAAACGTGGCACAATTCAATTTTTTTCACATTTTGTCCCACTTTGATTTTTTTTTGCGGTTTCCCAGTATATTCTATGGTAATATGAATAACACCATTAGAAAGTACATCTTGTCCCGCAAAATAAAAGCCCTCATACGTCTATGTAGGTGGGTTAAGAACTCTGTCTCAATTTCTGGAACACCACTCCAATGATCCACCCACACCAGACCTGGGCAAAGTACGGCCCGCCAGCTCGTCGGATGCGGCCCGCGGCGTACGATGCCCAGGTCTGCTAATAGTAGCGCTGACAGCCGCCGCGGCCGGGTATTGCGGAGAGGCCCGCGGGCCGTCAGCGCTACTATTAATGGTGAATTAGGCAGCGACGCGGTGAACTTCCGCTAAGCGCCCCCTGCCTCTCTTCAGCGCATACAGAGTAATAACTCTGTGCGGCCCAGGAGCTGACGGAGGAGCGTCCGGCGCTGGGGCATAAAGTCATCACGCCACCAGACCGGGAAGCTCCTAGAGGGAAAGTGAGCGCGCTCGGGCCGGAAGCAGGTAACCCAAGGTGAGTATCAGTGTTTGTTATTTTTAATTTTGGTCAATAAAGCTATATACCTGCCTGTGGGAAGCCTAACTAGCTATATACCTGCTTGGGGGAAAAGCAGCTATATACCTGCTTGTGGGAAGCCCTAACTAGCTATACTGCCTGTGGGAGCCTATCTATTCCCTGCTTGTGGGAAGCCCTATCATACCTGCCTGGTGGGCAGCCCTAACTAGCTATATACCTGCCTGTGGGAAGCCCTATCTATATACCTCCCTGTGGGAGCCCTAACTAGAAATTTTCCCTGCCTGTGGGAAGCCCTAACTGCTATATACCTGCCTGTGGGAAGCAGCTATATACTTGCCTGTGGGAAGCCCTAACTAGCTATATACCTCCCTGTGGGAAGCCCTAACTAGCTATATACCTGCCTGTGGGAAAGCCCTAAACTAGCTATATACCTGCCTGTGGGAGCCCTATCTATATACCTGCTTGTGGGAAGCCCTAACTAGCTATATACCTCCCTGTGGGAAGCCCTATCTATATACCTGCTTGTGGGAGCCCTATTTTATATCCCTGCTGTGGGAACCCCTAACTAGCTATATACCTGCCTGTGGGAAGCCCTAACTAGCTATATACCTGCCTGTGGGAAGCAGTATATACCTGCCTGGGGGGAAGCCTAACTAGCTATATACCTGCCTGTGGGAAGCCCTATCTATATACCTGCTTGTGGGAAGCCCTAACTAGCTATATGCCTGCCTGTGGGAAGCCCTATCCAGCTATATACCTGCTGGGGGAAGCCTACCCAGCTATATACCTGCCTGTGGGAAGCCCTATCCAGCTATATACCTGCCTGTGGGAAGCCTATCTAGCTATATACCTGCCTGTGGGAAAGCCTAGCTATATACCTGCTTGTGGGAAGACCTACTAGCTATATACCTGCCTGTGTGGAGCTTTAACTATATTCCTGCCTGAGGGAAGCTGTACCTATCTATATTCCTGCCTGAGGAGAGCTGTACCTATCTATATTCCTGCCTGAGGGGAGCTGTATCTATATACCTGCCTGCGGGTACCTGTATCTATATACTTGACTGACTGAGGGGAGCTGTATCTATATACCTGCCTGCGGGTACCTGTATCTATATACTTGACTGACTGAGGGGAGCTGTATATACCTGCCAGACTGAGGGGGACATACATCTACATACCTACCTTACTGAGGAGAGCTGTATATACCTGCCTTACTGTGTACCATGAGAAAGGCAGTTATATAGATGCATCCCCCGTAAGTTTCCACAAAAATAATCCTCCAAAAACGATTTTTTTCCCCGTTCACCCTATGTTTTATTAGTCCGGCCCTCCAAAAGCATCGCACTTTCTCATGCGGCCCCATGGGAAAATTAATTGCCCACCCCTGCTCCACACCCATTAACTAATGGGAAACTCTTAAATGCATGATCAGGGGGGTTCTAAGTAAAAACTGTTGTCAACTTAAGAGAAAAAGCAGCTGCCCTTAAAACAGCACTTGCCAGAGTCTCTTCCCTACAACTGGCCCACAATCACGCTCTTTCTTCCATGTTCCATGAATTACAGGATGTGTGTTTGAAGCTTCATGGGGTCAAATGATACAAATATATCACAGTAAGTTCTACGAGTTTGGTAACAAAAGTGGATGGATGCTGTCCAGAGCAGTACACTCCCATATGGCTCAATCCCACATCCCCGCCATAAAAAAAGCAGCAGAATCAGTGGTCCATTGTACTAACGATATTGCTAAAGCTTTCCATGCCTTCTATTTTATATTAAATAACCTCCCATCTTCCTCTCATTCTGGACAAATGGAAGCTCATTCTCATCCCTCCCTATTATCTAAAATTCCAGGAGCTATTTCTGAGCAATTGGAAGAACCTTTTTCCCTACAGCAACTGAATCTTATCAAGGACCCCCTTATTAGGGACATTCCTGGAGGAAAAAAACCCAGGACCAGACGGCTAAACCTTTTCAGATCAATGTTTGATGTTAAAAGCCTTTGACACCATTTCTCCTGATGTTCCTTTCACACCCCAGGTTACAATGGCACATGTTGCTATTATCCCTAAAACCCAGGAAAGATCAGCAGTCACTATTGTCCTATTTCTCTTCTCAATGTGGACCTCAAAATACATGCTAAATTGATCATGAATGGCTGCTTTTACACTGGGGGCAGTTGCATCCAAGCATCAAGAGGTAGGATCTTGCTCAGCCGTGTATTTATCATGACCTACTGTTATGTGTCGTCGTCCCCCCCCTCCCTCAATCTCCTCTTCTCCTGTGGGAATTCAAGCCAAAAGGTACATACAGTACGCTAAATTTCCATCAACACAGCTCACAATTCCATTCGCGATAATTAAAATGTCAATTTGGTGGTTTATAGACTGACAGTACGATATTATCTTTTTGTGTTTACATTGTATGATTTATACTCCACATAATGACACTTTGCTCATTGTTGTATTCTCATTTTAGTTGATACTCTTGTAAAATTGGCTACCAGCTTCTTGCAAGATTTTGTATCAATAAAACTTTAATTTGAGATAAAAATTATACACACAGACATATATCTATATACATACACACTAAAAAAAAAAAGATAGGCCAGGGTGCCACCTCTGCTGGGTTTGTCACTTGCTTCTTCATCAAGGAATTTTCGCATTTAATTAGCGCGGAAAACACAAGTTGCTTCAAAGCTTACCTACCTTATATTAGTCTGCAACATCCAAAACAAATGGTGGCGGTAGATTAAGGGTACGCGCGCAATTACGCAAGATAATACACAGTGTGAACACACCCTAATAGACTTTCAACTTTCTTTCGTCTGGCATGAAAGTGCATATAAAGCAAAAGGTGTGTAACTAAATTCCTCCATGTGGAAAAACCGCACCTATTAACATTCATTGATTTGGTGGCAGCTCATTTCCATCTGTTCACGTCAAAGAAATATGGACTAGCCAAGAAAGAAAAAACCCAAAAACTACAACTTTTAATAGATACAATTTAAAATCCATAAATACCCTATTTAGTAATGTCTCAAATTGATACAACAAATTATAAATTAACACGGGGTGGCAAGTTAGGCCTGTTCCACGGCTTTCGCGCGATTGCGCCGTACTGGCGCAGTTTGCGTTCAGTACGGCGCCAATCCGCAGGAGCAATTACGGTATCACATGCTTCATTGAGACATGGAATTCGTGCTCTCCCGGTCGGGAATCCGCCCGGGGGGGAGAAAGTGACATGCACTTATTTACGGCGCGGACACGCCGTAAACATGCATTGTATGGGGCGGAGCGGGCCCCGCCGCGTCGGCCCGCCCTTATTCACGGCGGATTTGTGCGCTCAATACGGCGCACAAATCCGTCGGGAATAAGCCGTGTGAACACGGCCTTAAGAGGAATAGCAATAATATTCAAAAGGCTTAATATACAACTCCAGACATATAGATAAGTCCCATAGAGTAAAGAATTTCTAAACCAGAAGCCCAAATATGCACTCACTCTGCACCATCCCTATATTGTCCCTTAGAATAGGTACTTATGGGGTCATCACCCTGATGAGGGCGGCCCCTACCAAAACAAGACTGACCCTAACAGTCCCCCTATTACGGGCAATCAAATACTCATCTGTTCCCAGCGGTAAAATAAATCCCAGCAAGGACCAAAGAAATATCCCGACGCATTTCCCCTATCGGTAAGGTTCATCAGGGGAGCATTGTATGATACATTAGCAGATGTTACGCCATGATGGCGCGTCCTAAAGAATGGAATAAAGGCCTCCTTAAATACACCCACTTATTAATTATATGTATACATCTCCTACCTATTTCCTGCGCACATAGACATTCCATCATACAAGCATGTAGCCACCATATTATTTCCGGCGTTCCAGCATCCGAAGCGCGCATGCGCACCCGTACGCAACTTCCAGTGCCCACAAGGTTCTGGTCTCACAATACCCAAGTGCGCATACACGCAAGTTCCGGTATGACGTACATTGATCCCATCATCACACCGGTACAATCTCTGATGCCCACATGGATTCTGGCATCACGATACTTAAAAGCGCATGCGCACGTTGATTACAGCGTCCTAGCAACGATATGCATCACGCTCCCAGTGCGCATGCGCACCCATACGCAAGTTCCACTACAATGTACATTGGTTGCAGCATCATAACAGTATGCAGATATCCAGCCATCTCACAGCGCCATATTAACCTATGCACGTATGTATAGGGAACTGCAACAACTGAACTATGCACATATTCAAAGATGCATCTTCCCCCGTTGATAAAGTTCATTTAGAGGAACATAGTATAAAGTGTTTACCGATGAAAGGATGCCCTTATACACATTATTCTTGAACAATATATTAAACTCATGATATTTTATATAATGACACACAGGTAAGTATAGGAGAGGTAAACATACAAACAACAACAACAACAGGGGACATAAGCTAAAGGGAATAGAAGAGAAATAAATAAGTATATTCCCCAATTGGTTGAAAAAGATAAATTATTGGAGTAAAGACCTAACTCAGGTCCAATATCTCCGATCAGTTATGGCAAGAATCAAAATCGGCCAACAAAGAGACAGCAAAAAACATCCAAAAATTGTAATGACTCATTTTATCCATTAGGATTTGCAGATTTTAACCTAAAAATCCATTGTGCTTCCTTTCTCAAAATCCTCTGGTCCAAATTTCCTTTCCTGGGTGAGGGGCGTACAATCTCTATAACCAAAAATTTTAAGCATGTCGGGTCACCATTATGTGTGTCCCATACGTGCTGGGCAATAATGGTATCTCTTCTATGTCGTACATCGCCCAAATGGTCTCCCACCCTACGACGTAATTGGCGGACTGTTTTACCCACATAATACCGATTGCAGAAGTACCTTTGAGCAATTTGTTTCTGTTCTCAACAATAATGAGATAGGCTTGAGATTTACCTATGAGATGGATACAGACAAATTAGCATTTTTGGATGTTGAGATACGGAGGACCTACAATGGGACCTTGAGAACTTGTATCTTCAGGAAACCAACAGCTACCAACAGTTTGCTTCACTGGGATAGTCATCACCCAACTATGTTGAAGAAGGGTATACCGCGTGGGCAGTTTCTGCGAGTGAGGCGAAACTGCTCACAGATTAATGATTTTTCCAAACAGACACGGGAATTGGATCAGCGATTCTCATCCCGTGGGTACCCAATTGAAGTAAGATCTGAAGCATTTGAGTATGCTAGGAGAAGGGACCGATCAGGTTTACTGGTTCCGAAAGTATTGGAGGATAAGGACCAAAAAACAGCTAGGATTATCACTACATTTGATAATAGGTCCAATGAGATGAGAAAAGTGCTGGAGAAATATTGGGGTATCCTACAGACGGATACTGATCTTTCTGATATATTACCCAAGAAACCACAACTAACATACCGACGTGGTAGATCTTTAAGAGATAGATTGGTCCACAGCCATTATGATCGTCCTAGAAGAACAGGCACATGGCTGGAAAGACGACCTAAAGGTATGTTCAGATGTGGCGATAATTGCGTTGCCTGTCCTTATATACAGCAGACCAAATCATTTTTTGATCAGAGTGGAAAAGAGCATTTCCTAAGAGATTTTTTCAATTGCAAATCGGAAGGTCTGGTTTATCTATGCATGTGTGTTTGCAATTGGTATTATGTGGGTAAAACAGTCCGTCAATTACGTCGTAGGGTGGGAGACTATTTGGGCGATGTACGACATAGAAGAGATATCGCTATTGCCTGGCACGTATGGGACACACATAATGGTGATCCGACATGCTTAAAATTTTTGGTTATAGAGATTGTACGCCCCTCACCCTGAAAAGGACATTTGGACCAGAGGATTTTGAGAAAGGAAGCACAATGGATTTTTAGGTTAAAATCTGTAAATCCAAATGGATTAAATGAGTCATTACAACTTGGATGTTTTTTGCTGTCTCTTTGCTGGCCGATTTTGATTCTTGGACCTGAGTTAGGTCTTTACTCCAATAATTTATCTTCTTCACCCACACTCTGGAACTCACTGCCCCAACACATCAGACTCTCCTCCACTTTCACCAGCTTCAAAAGCAACCTGAAAACCCATTTCTTTAGGTTTGCCTATAACCTACACTAACCTTGTTGTCACTACTTCCTCCACAAACATGTCTGCCCCTCACCTTCGGTCTCTTTCCCCCACCTTGTAGATTGTAAGCCCTCGTGGGTAGGGTCCTCTCTCCCTCTGTCGTGCCAATTGTCATTAATCACTTATCACTGTACTCGTTTGACTTATGTATGTAATCCCCTCCAATGTACAGCGCCCTGGAATCAATGGCGCTTTAATAAATAATAAATAATAATATTCCCTTTAGCTTATGTCCCCTGTTGTTGTTTGAATGTTTACCTCTCCTATACCTACCTGTGTGTCATTATATAAAATATCATGAGTTTAATATACTGTTCAAGAATAATGTGTATAAGGGCATCCTTTCATCGGTTAACACTTTATACTCTGTTCCTCTAAATTATCTTTATCAACGGGGGAAGATGCATCTTTGAATATGTGCATAGTTCAGTTGTTGTCATTCCCTATACATACGTGCATAGGTTAATATGGCGCTGTGAGATGGCTGGATATCTGCATACTGTTATGATGCTGCAACCAATGTACATTGTAGTGGAACATGCGTATGGGTGCGCATGCGCACTGGGAGCATGATGCATATCGTTGCTAGGACGCTGTAATCAACGTGCGCATGCGCTTTTAAGTATCGTGATGCCAGAATCCATGTGGACATCAGAGATTGTACTGGTGTGATGATGGGATCAATGTACGTCATAACGGAATTTGCGTGTATGCGCACTTGGGTATTGTGAGACCATAACCTTGTGGGCACCGGAAGTTGCGTACGGTGCGCATGCGCGCTTTGGATGCCGGGACGCCGGAAATAATGTGGCTACATGCTTGTATGATGGAATGGCGATGTGCACAGGAAATAGGTAGGAGATGTATACATATAATTAATAAGTGGGTGTATTTAAGGAGGCCTTTATTCCATTCTTTAGGACGCGCCATCATGGCATAACATCTGCTAGTGTTTCATACAATGCTCCCCTGATGAACCTTACCGATAGGGGAAATGCGTCGGGATATTTATTTGGTCCTTGCTGGGATTTATTTTGCCGCTGGGAACAGATGAGTATTTGATTGCCCTTAATAGGGAATAATAAGAGGACTGTTAGGGTCAGCCTTCTTTTGGTAGGGGCCGCACTCATCAGGGCGATGACCCCATAAGTACCTATTATAAGGGACAATATAGGGCTGGTGCAGGGTGAGTGTATATATGGGCTTTTGGTTTAGAAATTCTTTACTCTATGGGACTTATCTATATGTCTGGAGTTGTATATTAAGCCTTTTGAATATTATTGCTATTCCTCTTAACTGTGCCGCCCTGTGTTAATTTATTATTTTGTGTGTATCAATTTGAGACATTATCTACAATAGGGGTTATTTTGGATTCTAATTATCTATTAAAAGTTGTAGTTTTATTGGGTTTTTTTTCATTCTGGGATAGTATTTAGTACCCTGATATTTTTAGATAAATTTGGCAGTGAGCTATTTCAAAGAAATATGGACTGTAAGGCAACATTGGCACTGAAGCCATCACAGTAGCAGTGGGTCACCTAAAGGATATGTTCAGACAGCATATTGCAGCATGCACAGGTACACACCCACCACAATAGTCCTTCGGTAGCACTGTTGAAAGAATGCTCTGGCCAGCGAAGACTCAACGTGAGGCAGGTCTTTGTCTCCTATTCTTTTGGGCGCTTACACAGCTGAGAAATACCAGGAAGTGACAGGTCACTTCTTTTTACGCGCACAAAGCATGTACCAGGAAATCCCATTGTAGAATCACTGTTGTCTGAACGATGACAGTGATTTTACACTCCTAATTAATTTTTTGTATTATGCGCCGAAATACGCCCTGCAAATATGTTGTATGACCATACCCTGTCGTATATTTTTACATACATGGGTCATTCCATATCTAGTGATCCAAATATGAATATTTTTTTTTACCCGACGTCTTTAGATTTTTTTTTTTTTTATGAAGTACAACTTTAGTTAATAAATTAAAAGTTTAGAATTTTTTACTTCAGTTAATTTTTTACAGACTTCTAAAGTTTGGAAAAGCGCGAATTTTGGCCTGGTATGACTTTACATTTTTTAACATATCTCGGGCTAGAATTAAGATAAAGAGGGGGGGAGAGGTATAATTTTTCTCAGAACGGTACCGGCTTTCATTTGATATATCAAATATCTTTAGATTTTGTTTTGGAGAAATCAAATACAAAATTTTGATGCAAAATTGTGAAAAAATGCATGTGCGTTACTTGTGTTCTTGGTTGTATTTGTAGAGGGATTCAATTTGAGACAAACTTCTATTTTTTTAACCTTTGAATCTGATTTTATTTGTGCGAGTTTTCCTTTTTTCTTTTCAAATTACAACTTATTGAATTTAACATTTATATGCAACAATAACGAAACACAAACAAAATACTGTCTGTGCCAGAATAAATACATCTTAATCATCATAACAACTTGCTCGGCGTTTTCAACCTGAATTCATTGAACAAACCAAAAGAAAAAAGGTGATCATATCCTCAAGTGTGATTTTCTAAATAGTCTCATCCTAATTATATGTTAAAAACAAGATTAAAAGAACCACTATTTTTAACACCTATTTATACATGTAACTTTTTTTTTATTATACCACTAAACATGTCATTTATGAAGTGTTTAAGAAGAATAGTACAGTAGTTAAATCCTTGTTCTATAAAATATGAACTAATCAAACAATTAATACTATTAATGGGTGAAATGTAATCTTGTCCATAAGCGCTTACTAGCAATGGCCATTTCCTTTTGTGTCAAAGAGCATGTACGGCATGTCATGGTGTTTGGCTCCACCTGAGTTAATATCCGATTTGTTAATTTTTAAAATGTCTGGTTTTCTTGGATACACAAAGGATGGCGCTGGACCAGAAGGATGCAAAAAAGTCAATTCTACTTCTTCATTGTCACAATCTTTGGAGATTACAGTAGCCAGCCACCAGCACCGAACACACTCACCAATATTGTAGCACACCGACTCCCTTGAGGTCTGTGTAGAGACTACTGTTTGTTCAAGAGTGAACATATCAGGACCTGTAAGCTCTGAAGTGGTGTCTCGAGATATGTTCACATGGCACCTTGTGTCCATGTGAACATCTGCTTTTGTGATGCGTGTTTGGGTTTGTCTGAACAGACCCAGACATGCATCTAACAATTAGCAGTGTGTTTAATACTGCCGGCAATGCGAGACACGCATCAGCGTTCACATGAGCGATTGCCAATGCATATTTGCATCGTGTCTGTCCGATGCGCTCCAAGCATTGAAATGTAATTTCTTAGAGTGCATCTGAATGACGCATCGGACAGAAGCGATGCAAATACGCCACTGCGTGTTTCTCATTGCCTGCAGTGTTAAACATACTGCTAATTGTTAGATGCGTGTCTCGGTCCGTTCAGACAGACTCCGACACGCATCACAAAAGCACATGTTCACAGGAACCCAAGACGCCGTGTGAACATACCCTTACTTCCTGACTCTGCGGTGGGCAGAATCTTCACATGATTGACAGAGCTGCTGGCCTATCATCTGCTCTGCATTCACCGTCTACCTCTGTTCATTCTCAGGTTGAGCCCAAACAAATCTTTCTCCTCTGTCCTCTCCTGCTTCTAAGCTGTAACATAATAAAATACAGCAATATCTAAAAATCATGGATTACTTGGTAAATATAGACCCCACACTTTTAGACCACAAGCTAAACAGATCTGAATTCAAGATTTTCAAATTGACACTGAAATAGTTAAAATTTAAATATGATCCCATCGCCATCCCAAATTGAATTTTGGTACAGATGTGGCTAGGAGCATAGCATGTACATGTGAATTTTTGGAAATTTTTCAAATTAAACATTTTTTTCGGAAATTTGTTTTAAAATGTATTTGCATGGGTAAAATATTAACGAAGATACTCTTGTGACATATCTGATGTACAGTTCTGAGTAGAATGGTGTTATATTTTGTTTCTCTATCTTTTTCCTAGCCCGAGTTATGAGGAGAAATGTAAAGGCAGGCAACACCAAATTCACACTTTTTCCGAACTATGAAAATCAATTTAAAAAAAAAAAAAAAATCTAATTTTTTTTCTTCACATTTCGTATTCTCTTACACACTACTACCAAATAACAAAATCTCAAACGAATTAAAAATAGAGGTAAAAATCATTGGTTCACTTGACATGGAATGACCCACATGTTATTATGCTCTTTACATCTATTATAGGCTCCATGTAAATAAAAAGGATGCATTAGTTTGAGTGATCCTCGTGCATGAACTAAATACAAAAAGTCTAAGGCAATGTTCACACGGCTTATTGCCGACGTAATTGCGGGGACGGATTTCGCCCTGCAATTACGCTGGCAGCCGTGCAGGGGGGGGGGGCGGGGCATGGTGTCGGCAACTCGCCGGCCCCCATAAACTCTCATTCACGGCGCGTACACGGCGTAAATAATGTGCATGTCACTTTCTCCCCCCCTCGGCAGCTTCTATGAGAGCTGTGGATTACCGTAGTTACTGGGACGGATTTCAGCCATACTGCAGCGCAAATCCGGCGCGCAGTACGGCTGCAATCCGTCCCAGAATAAGCCGTGTGAACGAGGCCTAACAGTTGCTTTAACGCAAAGCTGTATTGTAAGAGCTACAATAGTTCGGATCACAGTAACCCTTTTTTGACATTGCACTTAAGTTTAAAGGGGTTTTCACAACACAAGCTTTTGCAGACTTGAGCTGTTTCTGTCTGTTACAGATTCAAATCCAGGGGCATGTCTCTCCTCCCAGGTGGTGTGTCTTCCCTCACTGGTGACATTCTGTGTGAGCAGCGGAAGGATGAGGATGTCGCAGATCTGCAGACCTCCTGCAGTGTTCAGTTCTCATGTCTGTAGAGCTGTCGACTCCCTCCCAGGCTGCACAAGCTCCTAGTATCCAGAACACCTGCATTACTGTAAACAATTATACATACAATCTGAACTGATTAAACATATGGGAGGAATGCACTCTGCACCTGTTATCAGACAGGAAGTAGAGGGGAACAGAGTGTATAAGGCTGTGTTATATGAAGGGAGAGTGAAGCTAGCATCTAGAGACTCAGTAATTGCCCAGATCCTTCACATAGAGCTGGGACATGAGCATAGAGGAACTCGTGCAGCTTTTATTACACAGCCAGCACAGAAAACGGTTTCACTTTATTTTTCCACAGCTCAGAGGGGAGTAAGCACAGAGTGCAGGCAGCCAGGGGATGTGCCCCAACAGGCTGAATGAAATATCAATCAGCTAATCACAGGAAAGGGGAATGGTTCCTCCTACTGCCTTTTATAACCAAACATTACTCTTCCATGCGTTTTGATTCAAGGTAATATAGAACACATCCACAACAAATAATTTAGAAGTCATTTTATTTTACTTTTTTAACCAAATATAAAAAAAGAAAATTACAAAATTGAAAATTAGACCGCATTTGGTATGTTTTTGGGGAAAAATATTTATACTGTATATACAAGATGGCAGACTAACAAACATTTTAAGGATACACAAAGTACTCACATAGAAAGCTGTCAAACAGTTCATAGGTGGTCCCAGTAGCTATGATGTAAAAGTTAACAAGGCATGCTCCACCTCAAACATGGGTGCATTTCTTACTTCACTACATCACTCTGGACTCAGTTACTCAGAGATCATACTGAATTGGATAAATTGTTTCCTGACGTTACTTGAGGTAGTATATTGCTACCCATTAACAAATGTAAAGTCTTCCCTAACACACATACAGTTTAATGTTATTCCCTAGTCATAATACCACAGCAGCCAATGAGCCGCAGCATACATGTGTGTAGGTAACATGGCAAAGGGCTACTTTTTTTTTTACAGGACCAAATTACAACATTTTTCTCGTGCACCACCAGAAATTTTAAATCTTGCAGAACCATGGTGGGTGCCTTTTAACTGATTAATCTTACTTCAATGAACAACCGTATGTTTTATATGCTTTCCTTATGTACACAGATTGCACAAACCCATCTACACGCATCAGTAGTTACATATTCTACAATTCCTACCCTTCAGCTGAGCATACACCAAAGCTACAGAGGTGTTCAAGGAGGTGGTAATCTACAAAGAGTAGGAGTTAGGGGAGCATGTACAAAACCCTAGTTTAGATGAAAAAAGGAACTCCAACCATTTATATATTAGTTGTGAGTGGAGGAACATTTATATATAAATATGTACAAAAGACTGCTTTTCCCAAAGTACAGCAATTTTCCCAACCAATGTAGGTCTTTTTTACAAAACTAAGGACAACTTATTGAGTGTTGTCTTACCCAGACAATCAGCAAAGTACAAATGGGAAGAATCACTACAAGATCTGTACAGTAAGTCACATAGATTAATTTGGAATCCATAAGCAAAGCTGGTTTTTCTCATTTACCTGTTCAGGGGGGAAAAAAAAAAAGTCAAAAACATTTCTGAAACACAATAACTACCAATGTCAAAGCCTACCTTCAAGCAATACATTAAAGGGGTTCTCTGGTTAAAAAAAAAAACAAAACAATTTTAAGTACCCCATTATAAAAGTCTGAGTTCATAGAGAGCGCTCCTTATCTCTTCGCCAGAATGAAGAGTGATTACAAAGAGCATAATGCAGGACAGGTCCTTCAGACAGTAGACTGATTTAAATGGACAATGTGCGTTACCCAAATTATCCTGTGATGGTGCAGGGAAACTGCACACTATGGAAGATTTCGGTGAAATGACAGCTTACTGTAAAGTAACCCTGCTGCTGACAGTCTCAAAGGAAAAAAATTAATTCTCTCTCTCTATATTTTATATATATATATATATATATATATATATATATATATACACATATATACATACATACATACATATATACACATACACACACAATTAATGCTATGCTTAGTCAATATAGTAAGTCCACAAGAGTCATTATTATGGACTTGAATGTTGGCCACATTTTTTTTTTCTAGATAGAGTCCTGCTGCATTTGTATAAAAGAGGTACAGGAACAGAATTTTTAATACTAGTATACTACAATGATTTCTCATTACATACATAAAAACAATATGAAGTGGACAACCCCTTTAAAGGGAATGTGTCATCAAAAATGACTTGTTTAACTCACGTTTTTATGTTAAACACATTTTTAAAGAATTTTTGGTTATGTTTATTTTTAATTTTCCATATCACTTTAAATATTTTTTAATAATTCTTAAGTCCTGCAGTTTTCACTTTGGCCACTAAGCCTAATAATAGTCTGACACTTCCTGCCCTATAGATAAAGATTTTCAGCAGTGTGTTCATTATTAACACAAGCAGGGTCAAACTGAAAGTAGACACCAGTGTGAATAGATAACACAGAATCCACCAGTCACAAGAGGAGACAGTCACAGCTCTCACCCTCCTCCTCCTTGCAGAGTGATTTCTTCCCAGGTCACACAGCATGACTAGAAAACTGTCCTATTGAAGTCTATGGGACAGAAACAGTATTAAGTCGCCTATGTGCATGAAGCTACTGTAAAGCATCTCTCTGACTGCTGTTAAAGCTGTGCAAACAAGGCCTAGTGGCCAAAGTGAAAACTGCAGGACTTTAGAATTATTAAAAAATATTGAAAGCGATATGAAAAGTTAAAAAGAAATAACCAAAAATTCTTAAAAAATGTGTTTAACATAAAAACGTGAGTTAAACAATAATTAATTTTTGATGACATTCCCTTTAAATGTAATTTTGTTTTAATAACAAATCCCCACCACACAAAGTTAAGTTTTGTACTAAATATAAAACTGCCTGTCTAGAATAGCCATATGTGTACATAGACATATTCTAATTATACACTAAAAAGGAAGAAACATTGGCCATACTCACAGAGTTTGCGGGTTGAAGAGGTGTGGAAGCGGGAAACATTGTGTGGAGATAGACTGCGTGGCTAAATTGAGAGCTGGGCTAAGAGCTATAAAGAGATTAAACATTTATTTTAGCGCGCGAGTGACAAGTTCTATAATATTCTATCTACACACACACACACACACACAATTTACCTGAAAGGGCAGGGCTCATAGCAGTGAGTGGAATAGCTCCATTCAGTTGAAGAGCAGCCTGTGCAACAAGAGGAATCTGAAGACCGGTACCTGATGAAAAGAACAGCAGCAGTGACTATATTTTCAGGAGCCTGATGACCTTATTGGCAGCGAAAACAGATGGCAAGAGTACCTGCCCACAATAGGTCATTGATTGCCTCCAAAAACTAAGATACAGGCAAGTATTACTAAAAGTTTAAAGATCTCTAAACAGTTGTCTAACATACGTGCTCATGGTTGTTGAAGGTAACAATAGATGGCAAAATAGATGTGCTATACACTATCCACCTACCTTCTGCCAATTTAGCCATAAGCTGCAACCGTGCAGTTGCTCCCAGGTCAATACCACTTCGCTCAAGGTCATCACTATCAAGGAAGGAGACATCTGTACTGCCATCCACTCTGTCAGTCACATGCCCAACCTTCATGGGCCGACCAGCCAGCTCAAATCCATTCAACTGATCCAAAGCCCGACGAGCACACTCTGAATCTACAAACTGGAGTAAAACAAACTATTGTTTTCTACATACTGTATAGCTTCAATTATTATCAGAGCAGTAAAACATTGGCCTGGGGTGACAGAGGGCTTTCCTAGACTAATACAAATGTCCTTCATTTCCTAATGGACAAAAAGAAATTTATCAAATTCATTTTACACCAGTGCTAAACTGTAGACAGGACACATCTGGTGACTTTAGCTGGCTACAAAAACAATATAATGGTAGTCTTCCACCCTGCTCATCTTTTATTATTCACCAAAGTACTAAATTGCTCTCTGCTATGGTCACCTTTAAAGAGAACCTGTCACATAGTTTATGCCCCCCTTGCTGAGGACAGCACAAGCTAGTGTCAGACCTGCTGTTTCCAGTGCTGTGTCCCTTATTCTGTAAGATGCTGTAGTTTTAGAGCATTTACCCCTCAAATCTTCATCATAAGTAGGTGTTAGCCCCGCCCACCAAAGCTTAGCCCCACCCACTGACTTACTCGCATTTCATAGCCTCATGTGGGTGGGGCTAGCCTCATGTGGGCGGGGCATGAAAAAAACGGACTCTTAGAATGACTTCTGGCTGAAAACTGCAGATTGTACCTTGTTCTGTCCTCAGCAAGGCGGGCATAATCTGTGTGACAAGTTCTCTTTAAGCAGAATACACATTAGCATTTTCTCTCTCATTATACAGAAAATTATTACTCCCAGCATCACTGAAATGTGCCGAGCAACTCACTGAGTTTTCATAGGTGAAACCAGTGCCACTATTATCTCATGATCAGGTGTCCCCCCCCCCTCCCTTATTGTATTAGAAAATCCTATAGGAGTGAACAGAGAGCCATGCATGCAGGGCCACCTTTATGTTTGCTGTGGCAAAGAAAAGGACTAATGGGGATCCCTGTTTTTGAAATAGATGAAGGACTTGGATCTGCAATCATTCATACATTTATAGCACATCCACATAAATGCCCAAGATGGAAATACCTTTAAAAGAAATTACGACTTAAGAAAAAATATATATAAAAAAAATGTTGGAGGACTATAATGGTAGGCCTGGCATCCAGCTAAAAAGTATGTAATATAAAGTAGTATCAAAATGTGTCAATATAACCTTCAGATACTTACAGTTATAAAACCATAGCCCTTAGATCGTCCAGTCTCAGGTTCTCTCAAAAGCTGAATATTCTCAATCTGCAAGAAAAGCGTGACAAATGTAAGTCATCATCTGAAAGATCTTCAAAGATATCTTATTTAATAAAAGAAATTGGTTACCATACCTTTCCAAAAGGTTCAAAGATTCCCCTCAGCATGTCTTCTGTGATGTTAAAGTGTAAAGATCCTACATAGAGACGCATGGGTCCAGAAATACCTCTCTGCAGATTATTGGCCATGGCAGCCAGGCGGTTTTTCTCAGCCTAAAATAAAGTAGGCATAAAAATATGTATTTCACTAACGTCCTAAACACCACTTTGCCTTATGACCATTATTTACACCATGATAAATCACTAGTCATCTACTCTTGAAATAAAACCACTTGTTGTTAGTCAACATTAGCCTAGAAATGGTAAAATTGGGTTTTCTGCAATGAAAAACCCTAGAATACAAAACCAAGTGTGTCTTGAAGTGGAGGACCTGTCCCTACACAGACGTCTGGTTACCCTAATGCTGGGTTCACACAGTGTATGCCCCGCTCTACGCCTGCTACTGAAAATATGTGCTGTCAGTGTGTTCTTTCAACACGCGCTCCCATTCACTTTCCCCAGCAGGGAATTCAGTGGAAAATCATAGCAACCAATGAGTGCTACGATTTTACCGTATTTTCAGGGCTTACTTCAAGCGCACTGAAGCACAATAAAGCACCGAAATATGCTCCACAAACACGTCACCTGAACATACGCTAAAAAAGCTCTGCGTAAGGTTTAATTTCCCTGGCGGAACCAGCCAATTACCCATTGTGTTGTCAGGGAAAACAGAAGGATTGAAAATTGGATATTAACATTTGAGGTAAGTTGCTGCCAAAATATTTAGCAGCAGCTTACGCCCCTCTCTCCATGCAGAACATACACAGCCAAACAACTAATGTATAGGACCAGTTAGACTCCACCGAATCCAACTTTGGCTAAAAAGAGACTGGGCCCTGGCATCATTCATGTGGGCGCTACTTTGATACACACCACCAACATAATGTTTAAAACCGAAGTACATGCTTTCACGACAATGGTATTCCCTAATGCAGTTGCCTCTTTGGCTATGTTCACACGGCTAGAAAATTACATGTCACTTATCTCCCCCCGTGGCGGATTCGCCGAGCAGGGAGAGGAGACGTAATCCATAGTTCTCTATGAGAACTGTGGATTACCATAATGACTGGGACGTATTCCAGCCGTAATTCGCTCAGTACGCCGCGTAAATACGGACCGAAATATGTCCCATTTTAAGCCGTGTGAACATGGCCTTCCAGTAGAAAAATGGGCCCTGCCATACTACAAAGAATGTTTTTAAGAGCATGAGAGAGTTTAAGATGTCCATTTGATCTCCAAATTCCCAATCTAATCAAGCACTTGGGGGACGTACTAGTTAGACAGTTTGGATCTTTGCAGGCCTGCACCTCACAATTTATAGGATCTACTTCTGCGGTGCCAGAAACCATAGAAAACCATCAAAGGTCTTATGGAATCTAGGTCTCAACAGGTCAGAGCTGTTTTGGCAGCATGAAGAGACCTACGTAACATAAGGCAGGCTGTTTTATTGCTGATCAATGTTTAGATACAGAGTCCAGGGCTACCTGATCATGTAGAAAACCCAAATTAAGGTCACCAGAGTTTTCTATGCAAGATCAAATATTGATATCACATTACTCAGTTTGGTTGTATAGCATATAACACAAAAGAAAACACACCATTCACAGAAACTGGTTTCTTACCTGTGAAGCTTGCACTATGATAGGGACACCCAGCAACCTTTGTCCAGTTAGTCCAATGGCTAGCGGTACAGACTGGATGTCAACAAATTCAACATACGCTATGCCCTTTGATCTGCGCGAGTTTCTGTCAGAAATTATCCTTACATCACGTACCTGAGATGAAATGAAAGAGGTCAGAGAGAAAAGAAAAAAAAAAAAAAAAAAAAAAGCACAAGTAAACGCAACAGTTGCCAAGGTGACTAACTTTGCCAACAGCTGAAAAGAAATCTTCCAGGTCTCGAGGGCGAATGCGTGCAGCCAGCTGCATACAGAACACCGTCCGTGCATCCCGTTCTTCTGGAGTCAAATTAGGTTCAGGCTGCCTAAGAGACCGGAAATTGGGAGTTTTAATGTACAACTCTACTTAAGAAATTTAGTGCACACTGGACAGGTGATAACCTTTTAAATACACAGCCAGAGTATTCATTAGAGTCATACAGTGAGGAAAATAAGTATTTGATACACTGGCAGTTTTGCAGTAGAATTTTTATCGTAGATCGTTCTGCTGTGAGAGTTTAAAAAAAAAAAAAAAAAAATCCAGAAAATCACTTTGTATGACTTGTAAATAATTAGTTTACATTTTATTGCATGAAGTATTTGATACAACAGAACTTAATATTTGGTACCACAAACAAAAAACTATATGCCCAGCCACTGCAACTACCTGCTTGCTGGTTTATCTGTAACATCATGTATGTTCATGTGACGTCACTTCCAGCCACTGGCTTAAGCAATGTCTCACCATGAATGCAGTGAACTTCAGGTCCAGCAAGAAGTCGCAACATCATGTGAACAATGTACATGTTAAGGTCACCAGGAAAGCAGCAGTGAACACTGAAGCAGTGGCTTTCTTTTTCCAATCTCAGACAAACAACTGCGAGGTCACTGCTGTGGAGCCACACTTCAATGCTGAACTGCCAAGAGGGGTATAGCTTTTGAGCAGACTTGCAAATACCTGAGTGGGCTCTTTTCTGTGCGCCGAAGACTGCGACTCCTGCTACGTGTGCGACGCCGCCTGTTTATGAAAAACAAACTTTAATTAATAAAAATGTTCTTTTTAAGTGAAGGTTAGGACAAATTGTGTTCTCACTTAGGAAAAATATTTTTTTCTATATCCGACATTAAGAAATCTGAAATAAATGTGGTATAATTTGTTTTAATAGCTGTGAGGGAAGGGATACCTATCATGATTACAAACTGCTGAGGTCATAGTGATGTGTCAGAAATTTTTTTTTTTTTTTTCATATTCAAGAAAAATTTTTATTGATGAGTCAAATAAGCAGACATGTTGATGAGGTCAGATACCCCCAGTACCAAGCCCCTTTGCGTCTAATCATTTTAACTATGAAAGCGGAGCAAGAGTATTCAGAGAATAGAGAACTTCCTATAAATCTGTACACTCCTTGGCTAGCCATAGAGAGCTGATCAACACCAATAGGGGCACAGTGCTCAGCTGAGAGCTGCTGCCACTGTGTTCCAGTGACTACTAAGGGTCTCAGAAGTAAGACCCCCACCAAAGGTCAAAACTTTTTACACATAATTATGACATGTCAGACGTTAGTAAAACAGATGTGCATCCTTAAAGTTAGAGGTTGATTTGTAGTATTTTCTCGCGATAAAGCGTTTTTTTTTTTGTTTTTTTAAATAGTCATAACTTCATCTTAACTCACCCTGGGCTGCGATGCCTAGAACGTTCTTCACGGCGGCGACTGCGATCACGGCTCCTAGAGCTGTACCTCCTCCCTCTGCTCCGGCTTCTGTATCGGCGTTCGCGACTTCTGTGTCTCTCTCTACTGCTTCGTCTTCTGTGCCTGTCTCTGCTCCGACTACGGCTGAGAGAAGTTTGATTAATTTATGCCAAAACTATTAGCCACAGACAGACCTCAAAGAAATAAAGGGAACAATAAAATAACACATCCTAGATCTCAATCAATTAAATATTTCAGTTGCAATTCTTTATTCATTACATAGTGGAATGCATTGAGAACAACATAAAAATGATCAATGAAAATCAAAATGAATATGCAATGCAGGTCTGGATTTGGAATGATACTCAAAATCAAAAGTGCAAAACCAAATTTCAGGCCGATTTAACTTCAGTGAAAATGCTTAAAGACAAGGAAACAAGGCTCAGTAGTGTGTATGTCCTCCACGTGCTTGTATGCCCTCCCTACAAGTGGGCATTCTGCTGATGAAGCAGCAGAGGGGCTCCGGAGGGTGCTCCTCCCAAACCTGGATTCAAAGCATCAGTCAAATCTTGGACAGGCTGTGGTGCAACGTGACATCACGTTGGTGGTTGGAATGAGACAGGATGTCCCAGATGTGCTCGATTGGATTCAGGTCTGAGGAATGGGCAGGTCAGTCCATAGCATCAATGCCTTCATCATGCAGGAACTGCTGACACTTCAGCCACATGAGACCTAGTATTGTCATGTATTAGAAGGAACCCAGGACCCACTGTACCTGCATATGATCTCATATTGGATATGTGGATCTCAAACACTATACACAAAAAGTGCTGTATATATTTAAGTTTTTATGTATGCAGTACTGACAGAATAATTCAGTCCTCTATTAGGAGTTTTCTCTTCTCCCTTAGTGCAATCAAATTATCAACATAGAGACTGAGTCCAAGTTGCATATAAAATCTTTCAACTTTACTTCATGTATGGAATAGCAATCATGGCTGTATGCCTATACATTCCAAATCATCATATTATTATACATTTGTAAGCCAGTACTTGGCTGTAGTCACTTCACTCCATTAAAGTTCACATTTCAGTGGCATGCAGTCTCATACTCGAGCTGACCGACGTAGAGCAAGATGCTCCATGTTGCACACAGCTGCAACGTTTCGGAAATGGAATTTCCTTCTTCAGGCATGCGTACACAGTCACATTCACTGATATGTGATCCCACTTAACGAACAGGTGACTATTAACCCTAAATTAACTTAGCTTATTTATAACTATACCATCCTGAAATTATCTATCTCTATTAGTATTCTTATAACACCTTATGTAGACCTACATCCTATACATATTACTTAACCCCTTCAGGACCAGGCGTTTTTTTTTTGTGACACGTTCGTTTTTCCCTCCTCGCCTTCTGAAAGCCATAACTTTTTTATTTTTCACCTACATAGACACATGAGGGCTTTTATTTTGCAAGACAAGATGTACTTTCTAATGGTGTTATTCACTATACTAAAGAATATACTGGGAAACCGCCAAAAAATTCCAAGTGGGACAAATTGTGGAAAAAAAAAGTATTTCGCCATGTTTCTGGGTGATTTGCTTTTACGGCGTTCAATCTTCGGTAAATATAATGTGTCATCTGTATTCTACAGGTTGTTACGCATCCGGCAATACCAAACATGTAGGGTTTCCATTATGTTTTGGTACCGTACAAAAAATTCCAAACATTCTATTTTTGACATTTGCGCCGCGGCGCCAGTTTGTGCGACCAATAACTTTTTTGTACTAACACCTACGGACATAAGTGAGGGGCATTTTTTGCGGGCTGAAGTGTACTTTTTATCGCTAGTAGTTTGGAATGCATGCGACTTTTTTGATCATTTTTATTCCATTTTTTTGAGTGACGTAAAATGACCAAAAAACACTTTTTTTCTTCTACGGTGTTCAGCGTACGGGATAAATGATGTTATATTTTTATAGATCGGATTTTTTCGGACGCGGCGATATCAAATATGTGTAACTTTTTTATTATTTTAATGATTTTATTTGTAAAATGGAGAAAGGGGGGTGATTTGAACTTTTAATACTTTTTTTTTGTACTTTAAAACTTTATTTTATTTATTGTAACATTTAGTCCCCCTATGGTGCTTGACCACTAGGGGGCGCAATTGTTAATACAACCTAATGCATTGCATAGGCAATGCATTAGGGTGTACCAAGATGTCGGTTTCCCCACTTCCTGTCTGCGGACGGAAGTGGGGCAAACCGGCCAGGGTAAGTGACGGGAGCCTTCACAAGGCTCCCCACCACCATGCCCAGTCATCGGATCGGCGGCGATGACAATAACGATCGGTGCGCGGCGCCGATCGGCGTTCATTCAGACGCCGCGGCCATCTTTGCCACGGTGTCTGATGGGTTAAACAGCGGCAGCGGGCGGAGCCACCCGCCGGCGCTGTTACTGCCGGGTGTTAGCTGCGGTTAGCCGCTAACACCCGGCGGCTGTGCGGGAGGGGTTGCGGAGCGATCCCCCTGCAAAGCCCCTTAGCGGCCCTGGGACGTACTCATACGCCAAAGATCGTGAAGCGGTTAAAATCTATGATGTACAGAAAAAGTAGGTTTTTTTTTAAACTGTTACTATATAAAAAACATCTGAGAGTAAATATCTCATTCAAACCTTTTTGAAACGTTTTTACAAATCTATTAATCAAGAAAGCCTCTCGTTTTAGGAGTCTGGATTTGTTGAGGTTAGCATCCTGAACAGGTACCTCTTCTAAAACACACCAGCGTAACTCGCTGACAGTGTGTTTGGAGTCATGAAAGTGCTGCGCTAGGGCAACGTAGGACAAACAAGCCGCCCGGTAAAGATCAGAATAGGTGAACATAAATCAACGATACGTAATTTTAAAGATACAGAACAGAAAAGAGAACATACGTACGGAGATACAGCACTAGCGCAGCACTTTCATCAGTGAATGTGACTCTGTGTACGCATGCCTGAAGAAGGAAATTCCATTTCCGAAACGTTGCAGCTGTGTGCAACATGGAGCATCTTGCTCTACGTCGGTAGCTCGAGTATGAGACTGCATGCCACTGAAATGTGAACTTTAATGGCGTGAAACGACTACAGCCAAGTACTGGCTTACAAATGTATAATAATACGATGATTTGGAATGTATAGGCATACAGCCATAATTGCTATTCCATACGTGAAGTAAAGTTGAAAGATTTTGTATGTGGATCTCATCCTGGTACCTAATGGCAGTCAGGGTACCTCTGGCTAGCACATGGAAGGTTAGCCTGTGCGGCCGTCCAATGAAATGCCTCCCCACACCATTATTAACCCATTGCCAAACCAGTCATACTGGAGGATATTGCAGCAGAATATTCTACATGGCGTCTCCAAACTCTGTCACATGTGCTCAGTGTGAACCTACTCATGTCCGAAGAGCACAGGGCACCAATGCCAAATCTGCCAATCTTGGTGTTCTCTGCCAATTGCCCTGCACAATGTTGGGCTGCAAGCACAACACCGACTTCGGGACGTCAGGCCTTCATACCACCCTCATGGAGTCCATTGCTGATAGTTTGAGCAGACACTTGGAAATTTGAAATTTATTCACAATAAATGTTGATTCACAACTGGACAGGTTGATTTCACACACACACACACATATATATATATATATATATATATATATAAAACATAATGGAATACTAAAGATAAGTAGTAAATCTGTGTCACAGTCCAGTGTGTGAGCTACTTAAAGACACTGTTCTATCGCATAACATTACATGTTGGATCGTTCGCCTCACTAGACGGAGCTACATTTGCTAGACGCGCTGTGTGAAAACTAAATTTCCCACAAAAGCTGCGGCTAATTTAGAGTGAGTGTGTGTCCCTACTTCCTATAGGACAGGTTTCTGCTGAGGAAGGAGCCTGGCAGCCATTTTATTCTTTTATAATGAAGATCCCCTAGACTAGGGGTGTCAAACTGCGGCCCTTCAGCTGTTGGGAAACTACAACTCCCATCATGCATTTGTATAATCTATAACAGTGGGCATGATGGGAGATGTAGTTTCCCAACAGCTGGAGGGCCGCAGTTTGACACCCCTGCCCTAGACAAAACAAGCAGACTTTTCTAATTAAAGTTATTTAGGAATCTGTCATAATGACATGTAGTTTATTCATTTAGTTTTCTTTTTTTCCCCCGGAGAACCCCTTTAAGTGTTCCCTTTATTTCTGGAGCAGTGTGTGTGTATATAAACACACACAAACTAATATATACAGACACACAAGATATATTTACCTTCTATATCGATCGTGACTCAAAGTTCGACTCCTTTTTTGGCTGTTAAAAGAGAAGACACAAATTAATACATGAGAAATTCAAGACTGAATGCATCAGAGTACACTTGTCTGAGAAGGTATTATCTTTTGAGTAGTAAAATGAGTTACATCACTATGGGGTTATAAAGCATTTAAAGGGAATCTGTTGCCAATTTTTATTTTTTACTTATTAAATCAAGCCCCTGGTCCATATTCTTTTCCTCTCAGTCGTTTTTATTTCCTGATTGTAGATTTCTCAATTCGGCCATCTATATATGATTGTGGGGAAGACATTCTTGCTTGCACTGCTTTAACAGCAGTCAGAGAGATACTTTACAGCAGCTTCATGCACATAGGATTCTTAAAGGAGTTGTCTCATTACAAGCTTTCAGCCCACTTTAATGCTTCTGGCAGCAAAGGATTTTTGAATTGAGGGGCGTGCTTCTTGTCTGCCTCTTCTCCTCCCTCTTCTCCCCTCCCCTCGGCACACAAGACAGCTCTCCTCTGTAACTTCTATACAACAGGTGGGGGGGGGGGGGGGGGTTTGCTGCCAGAGTTAACCCGGTGTGTGCCTGCCTAGGTCTGCTGCAGGCTCTTGCTGCTCCTCTACACAGGAGACAACAGGGAGAGGGCTGATCTATGAGTGTGGAGAGGTCTGTGAAGCTGTGTATGCTAATAGCAGAGCAGAGGGGATGCATGTGTTCCTATACCCCCTGCTTAGCATACAAATCTCCACATCTCAAGCAACAACAAACCCTGTCAGAACAGACACAGGGCAGCTGTTAAGTGAGTGACTATAATCACGATGTGTCACTAATACAGCAGAGCAGGGAGGGGTATGAAGCGTTCAAATGCCCCCCCCCCCCTTCCTCATCTGTTCTATTAGTATAGTCACAGCTCCACAGACACATCATGATTATAGTAACACACAGGGTCACTGCTGTCACATCTATTGATCAGCCTCATCTCTGCTCTCCTCAATCTGTGTAGAGAGCAGGAGGAAGCAGGCAGACACAGGGTTAATCCACACAGACACAGAAGCCAGAGCCCTCCCCCTCCCTTCCCTACAGAAGCATACTGTGCTGGAGGGGCTCTGTGCTCCAACCTGTATTCAGAAACAGATGAGTCATCAGACCTGACAGCCAGTGAGATAAAGATCAACCGGTCAGCTGCTATAGAGATTTGAGGAGCTGATGCACTACTACTAACAGGGATAACTCAAAATCAGTAGGACATTTGTAATGAACATATATTGCAAAGCTGCTTGTTTTTTTTAAAGATCTTTTAATTAAAACCCAATCATTGTAGCGAGACAACCCCTTTAAGACAGTTTCTGTCCCATAGACTTGTATAGGAGAGTTTTCGCTGTGAAGGGAGGGGAGAGCTGTGACATCTCCTCTTGTGACTAGTAGATTCTGTGTTATCTGTACACATTGGTGTCTCCTTTCAGTTTCACCCTGCTGTTACTGATAATGATCACACTGCTTAAAAGCTCTCTAAACAGAACAGGAAGTGTCAGACGATTATTAGGCTTGGTGGCCAAAGTGAAAACTACAGGACTTAAGAATTATAAAAAAAATACTGAAAGTGATATGGAAAATTAAAAAAACCAAAAATTCCTAAAAAATGTGTTTAACATAAAAATGTGAGTTAAACAATAATTCATTTTTTGATGACACATTCCCTTTAAGGTACAGAATTGTGTGCCAACTAAATTTTACAGCTCGGTGTGACTCCCAGTGATCAGACATTTAATCACCTATTTTATTAATAGCTGATAAAATGTCTTTGGTGGCTCAACCCCCTAATTCTGCATGAAACCTGAATGGGTGCAGTTTCAGTTGCACACAGCGGTGGCCTTACTCCAACACATTTATAGCTACAGGCATTATGAATTACTTGATTACCTGCTGCCACTACTACTACTGTGGCTGCCATGGTTTTCAGAACGGCTGCTACTTTCATGCTCCTTTGTCTCTCTTCTTGGAATGTCTTCCTGTTCAGCAGAACAAAAAATGCCACACCGACACGAGATGATCAGGCAGGTCCGAAGACAGAAAAATATGGAAGAAGATGGGGGCAAGGTGGGGAAATAGCAAAAGACATAACACACACACACACAGAAAAAAAAAAAATCTGATTAGCAGAGCATCAAAATAATAGTTTAGGAAGGGGTTCTGGTAAATTAAACCAGTGGGCTACCTACGTAATAACTTTGCATTAATGTGACCTTTGTGAAGGATGAGTAAGATCAGCAGAGCGTAGCTCACTTACATACCTTACCTGATACATAAATTAGTTATTATGGGTTATTTCCCCACTGTATCTTGACTCTCAAACTCCTCGGCCTGAAGCAAACAGAGGGCATATTGCTTTATGACTTTTAGCAATTACACATGGAGAGCAAAGTGATGAGGCACATAGGACATCAATAAGAAGCTTCACTTTAGGCTCATAATCATGCAATAGATTCAGAAACCAAATCTGGTGGAAATTCAACTTAACAGTTTAATTTTACGCATTTACTATACAATAAAAAAAAAAAAGTGCTGCTCGAGTTTCTTAAAGTTATTTATCCAGATTTTAGGTAGACCTTTCTAAAGAAATGATTTCTAATGGATAAAGGTCTAGATCTTTTGCAAATATTCCAAATGCTTATTTGGAGAATTGGAACTAAATCACTTTCCAATTTTTTTTTTTTTGAAGACGACTTTTCGCTCTTAGTTCATAACAAAAAAACACACGTAACAGGAAGAACTAAACCTCAAATACAAAAACAAACATCTTTTCTTTGATCCTGTTGGTTCTCTTGACGGCACAAACTTTTCAAGCCCCTTCCCCGGTTGAGCAGGGCAGGGAGGACTATGTTCTATGAAAAGAAAGGGAGCAGTGTGTTATTGAGTAAGTAACAGGGTATTTAAAAGGACCAGGAAAATAATCATCCAAGCCATCACCCTTAACACTTGGGCGAGCTTTTCTAACAGCACTGCTCCAATAAGACATCTCTACTGAGGTAACACTACTGTTAACACACTTTATGCAGCTGATCGCACAATGTGGCACTGGAGCTGGCATCAATGTGCAGGAAGTGTTACCTCTGGAGAGCATCTTACTGTAGCACGCCAAATCACTAAAAGATAGGTTTATCAGGTGAAGGGAGCTTAAGCCTACCCTTCACTTTTAGCAAACTTATGTCATTGTGACACGTTTTGAGCAGCGAGTATTTAGTTGCCAAGACACCCTATCGATTTCTGATCCAAAGGATTAAGAGCTAAAAACAATGGGCTTTATGTATGAAAACAGTCTAACAGTAAGACCGTCTTTGCTGCCTATAGCAACCAGAGCACTATATGAAATGAAAGAGAAGCTCTGATTGGTTGCTATGGGCAACTACAAGTCTTACACCTTGACAGTTTTCATACATGAGGCCAATTGTCTGTGTTCAGCTCTCCTTGGAGGCAAGAGGTTAGAATATAATTTGTACATGCTTTACTCGAAGCTCCAACAAAAGTCGAGTGCAGCCAAAAAAAGTACAGGGCACCAAGTTAAGCACCTGCTCACCTCTGTTTCAGCGATATGTGGGGCGATGTCTGCAACTAGAGCCTCACTTACCAAATTTCTGACATGTCCCTATGACACGACCAATAGTTTTGCAGGTACATTTTTTTAACACTTAGAGAAAACTATACAGATTTTAGAATTTTATTTTTTTTTTTTTTATTTAAAAGTACATTTTAACATGCTGCTCAATACAGACTTGATTCAGAGAAGTCCCTCTTGCCGACATTGAACATTTCTGTTTGCAGACTCACTCTGTGTGTAAAGAAGGATAACTATTGGAGGGTCAGCGGTATCTTGAAGGCACCCAAATATTAGGCTGGGGCTAGATGGTCCAGTAGCTGCGTGCAGATAAACCAACACTTGCACATGGCGGCCAATGGCTGCACAAGCTCCTAAAACAGATCACAGACTAACTTGTGTGAGAAATTGGCCATGGTTTCACTCACATAGAACTACCAGGCCATCTGATCCCAGGTTTATGGCAGGTATCATAGGTGGGGACATTGATTGATGCAATTACAGAGTGCCTATTCCTATCAATAAGTTATCCGCAATTACAGGAGAGGTCCTTGGATGCAAGTGGGACGGATTTTGAAGTCACTCTCCAACAAGGATCTGGACATGTAACTCCTATCTCCCCGCTAGAGTATTTGATTCAAAGAACCCTTTAAAAAGGACTCCTGCCATGTCCCTTTCAGCAACTACGTTTCCCATTAGAGAACAATTCTAGAGCAAGCATCCTCAAACTGCGGCCCTCCAGCTGTTGGGAAACTACAACTAATTCAGTTTTTGACCTCTATAGTATATAAAATATAGACCGCAATAGTGGAGTATAATCGCAGGTGCTTTCCTTGAACACCTCGTGTCCATAGTCTGAATGTAGGTCTACGCCTATACAGACACTATAATCATGTGTCAACAAAACGTATGCAATTTAATAGATATCAACAACGTACAATAGCATTCGGCTAAATAGCCTTGCTTAAAGACATAATGCAACTATAAAGTGATAACTTGCGGCTATATGTCTCCAGTCCTGGAGTGATCCAAAGTAATCTTCAGCACTGAAATGTCCAAGTGCTCTTTACTAGCAGCTGGCAGAGCTTGCTAGACAACGTTCACCTCGCTGCTGTGATGGCTGTTTGGGGTGTGTGCTATGCTGCTCTGATGCGACGTTTCCGGGTCCTCCCCTTTCTCAAGCAACAGAAAGGGGAGGACCCGGAAACGTCGCATCAGAGCAGCATAGCACACACCCCAAACAGCCATCACAGCAGCGAGGTGAACGTTGTCTAGCAAGCTCTGCCAGCTGCTAGTAAAGAGCACTTAGACATTTCAGTGCTGAAGATTACTTTGGATCACTCCAGGACTGGAGACATATAGCCGCAAGTTATCACTTTATAGTTGCATTATGTCTTTAAGCAAGGCTATTTAGCCGAATGCTATTGTACGTTGTTGATATCTATTAAATTGCATACGTTTTGTTGACACATGATTATAGTGTCTGTATAGGAGTATACCTTCATTCAGACTAGGGAAACTACAACTCCCATCATCCCCACTGTTATACATTATATAAATGCATGATGGGAGTTGTAGTTTCCCAACAGCTGGGGGGTCGCAGTTTGAGGATGCCTGTTCTAGAGCATTTCTTACACCTCTAGGTGTTGCTGGTCTAAGTTATGTGTCTGGGAATGTATTACTAAATAGTCAACTGGGCGTTTCCTTTTCTCTTGTTAAAAGACTGTCCACCACAAACGGGATGTCAGCATTGATTGCACACAGACTGTGCAGAGACAAATCCCCCAATTAGCAACACCCTGTTGCTAACTTAATAATTCATTTCCAGGAGCTGAAGAACCCCACAACATAGAGATCTAAGGAAAGATGATCCAGAATAGTTATTTCATACTAGTATGGAGGGAAAAAAACAGGGTTAGGAAAGGCCACAGGTCCCCCTTTACATTACAGAAGGTAATAGCTGCGACTCTAGTTATTTATGCGGCCACTTGTTTATGGAAATCAAAGAAAAGGTTTCTACTTGCCTCTTTGTCATGGCTTTGATAAGGAGCCTCCAACATTGCTTCTATCACAATATCAAAGTCATCGGAAGCCATATTTGTTCACCGGTTGGTTTCTGTTCTGCACAAAACCAAAATAAAATATATATTAGCTTGCCAAGGTTACAGCCAGTAAATACCGCCTATCAGTGACATTTAAATGGTCAATACAAAAAGTTGTCGACTACCGATTCTCCCATACACATGCAGTCCTGGGCAAGTATGCACGAGTTCTGCTCGGTGGTAGAGGATCCAGCACATCTGTCTCATATATAAGGTCACAGCTTTAACCCCATCCGTGGCACAATCCCGTTACAAATGCCCTTACCAACACTCCTACATCAAATGTCAGTAAGGGCGGGTTCACACGGCAAGGGACAAATACAGGTGGGGGGGGCGGCAGCTTTTCTCCGTGATGAGCAGTGAACAGCCCCCCCTTTTAATTGGGGTGTTCATATTCCGTCCAGAAACCGGACGGAAGAATGAACATGTTCAACGTTCCTTGAGCGGCCCGCGTGCGGAAAAACCACCGGGCAGAAAGCCCGTGTAGTGGGGACTGCTCCACGGGTTTTCCATAGAGAACAATTGTGCTCATTTTCGGACGTATTTACAGGTGGTCTGCAAAACCGCAAACTGGCTGAAAAACCGGCCGAAAACCCGTGCCGTGGGGACATGCCCTAAGGGGTTTAAGAACTGGGTACAACTTTTCCACTATCATCACCACCGTGTTGCCTACTTTCAGGAAATGAATTTGGGTGCTTCTTAGCTCTACACAGTACTTCTATAAATACATTTCTTAAAGCGGTTGCCTCATCAGAGGTGAGAATTCTGACATGGGGCAACTTCTGTAACTAAACGCTTCCAATTGCCTTCAAATCACCTAATGTAGATCCCAGTCCTGCCAGAGGCAAGGTATCATGGGAGAGCAGTAAATGTACATTATTAGGTAATACTAATGTATTTCAGAACAGTGTCCAAGCAATCCTGACCCCTAATGTTCAAGTAGCCAATGGGAAATTAAAAGGTTTTTTTTAAGATACCGTATATACTCTAGTATAAGCCGAGTTTTTGAGCACAAAAAATGTGCTGAAAAATGCGACCTCAGCTTATACTCGAGTCACTGTCGGCACTCAGGCACTGTGATGGCCCGAGTGCCGACAGGGACGCTTCAGCTATATGCAGCTCCTCAGGGAGCGCATATAACTGAAGGCCGAGTGAGCGCAGTGTCCGGGCGATGCGCTGGCCCGGGCACTGTCCGCGATCCCTTCACCTATATGCGACGCCTCCGGAGCGCACACAGGTGAAGAGATACCACTGCGGAGCACGGAGCGCTCGCTCTGTGCCCCGCAGTGGACTCCGGGCGGCCGCAGACTTGCGGCTGTCCGGAGTTTCCGGCACAGGCAGCGTGCATGTCATCACGCTGCGTGTGCGGCCTGATGACGTCACCGCCTGTGTCGGGAAGACCGAGGAGAGCGCGCGGGAGACGGAGCAGCGGGGATCGAGGTAAGTGATCTTTTTTTAAACTCCCTATGCCTGCCCACAGCCGGCCCTATGCCTGCCCACAGCCGGCCCTATGCCTGCCTATTACCTGCGTATGGGGCCATATACCTGCCTATAATCTGCTTATGGGGGACATATAACTGCCTATTACATGCCTATGGGGACATATACGTGCCTTTTGGGACATATACCTGCCTATACCTGCATATAGGGCCATATATCCGCCTATAATTGCCTATGGGGGACATTAAACTTCCTATGTAATTTTATTGGTATCCATTTTTATTTTTAAAATTTACCAGTAGCCGCTGCATTTTTTACCCTAGGCTTATACTTGAGTCAATAAGTTTTCCCGTTTTTTTGGGGCAAAAGTAGGTGCCTCGGCTTATACTCGGGTCGGCTTATACTCGAGTATATACGGTATAAGCAAAATAAAACGTTAAAAGTTCACAACACTTCTCTTTTCCCCATATAAATATTGAAAATAAAAGATGATACATAATTGGCATGTCCGGATCTGCAGAAGTCTGAAGTATTAGGCAATGTTCAAACGGCTTATTTGGGACGTTTTTCAGCCTGCAATTCGTGGCGTACTGCGCGAATTATGGGCTGAAAAACGTCCCAGTCTTTACGGTAATCCATAGCTCTCATAGAGAACTATGGATTACGTCTCCTCTCCCCGCTCGGAGACTCCGCTGCGGGGGGAGATAAGTGATAGTCTATGGGCCAGCGAGGTGCCACCCCCCCCGCTCCCCGCAATTAAGCCGTGTGAACATGGCCTTAAAATAAAATGTTATTTACCCTGCTTGGTAAAAACAGTTACTTTTTTATCCTCTAAAAAATGTGGGGGGAAATAAAAAAAAAGTGATCAAGAAGTCATATGTTCCCACAAACCTACAAAAAGATAGCCCTCACACAGGTCCATTGACAAAGAAAAAAAAAAAAAAGTTCCCAGAAGGTGCCGGCTGTTCATTTCTGTTGGCAGCTGGGATTGGAGGAAATGTGGCATTCAAGCTGTTAAACAGGGGTGCTGCGCCCTCTGCCCCCCACATACATACACTTCAATCATGGGATGCCTTTTAGTTACCATGGCAGATCAGGTGCAATATAAGGTGTAATAGTAGAACAGTAAATTAAAAAGGTTGTCTCGCCACGCTGTTTCTCAGAGTCACAGGCAGCTTCAGACTCTCACTGCCTCAGCAGGCTGAGAGTGGTTCTATAGCTGCGATTAGCATGTTTAACTCCTCTATAACTAGCGAAGTGTTACAGTAACATAAATTCAGACAATTTATTCTGTGTAAGCAAAGCTACAAGTGCACAAGGAGTGAAAAGAATTGCTCATCTGTAAACAGATGATAAAGTCTCTGCTCTCTCCGACTGTAGTGACATCTCTCCCTGCTCTGTCTAATCGGGAAGGGAAAGAAAGACTGTAACCAGTGCAGATAAAATCTCTCTTCTCTCCAAATCAGGGCAATATCAAGACCAATGTATTTAGAAAAGGTCATCATTTAACGATCTCTAGATACTGAAAGCTGATCTTTGTAGTGAGAAAAACCCCTGCATGGGAGAGAGATACAGAGAGAGAGACACTGAACTCTGGGATATATTGGTTGATATGATTTGGAGCAGGAATTATGAGAAAAAAAAAAAAAGAGAAAATACAGACCAGGAAGCGACAGTCAAAGTCCTGCTTACCCCGACCACATACAGTCCTACCATGATTGTATGTGTTATTATTTGGAAATCTAGCTTCAAATATTATAGACCCATAGATTACAAAACTCTTTATTAGCTCCTGCTTTCAAACAGGGTAGCATAAACCACCTGATCCCTCCACCGGAAGCACCGTTGCCTGCAGATCAAGGGATCGCATGTTCAAGTCCCAAGGAGAACTAAATATTTGTTAAAGTTTTAACTTGTAAAAACTATTATGATAGTTCAAAACATTCTTTGGCCCCCCCATTTCAAAAAATGAAACCATTTTTGTTGTGCATTTTATTGTCGTGCCTATAGACGGCAGATTCAAATATAACATTACTTAAAGGGGTTTTGCCACGATCTCATTTCATACCTTCTGTATCCAGCTCTTCAGCTCTGTGTGCGATTTGTTTGAATCGCATATCATGTGACCCAGCAGGATGACATCACCAGGCCTTTCCTCTCTGTAGTCAAAGAAAGGTCTATTTATGTAAAGCATTGTGAGCAGCTGAGAGGTAAAGTTTTTGCCTCCAGGCACAAGGGTCCTAGGTTCAAATCCCTGCAGGAACCAAACCTGTGGATTTTTTTTCTCTTTATCAATGCAGACCACATTGAGGTTTCTTTTTTATTTATTTGCACTGTTTGACTAATTACTAAGGACGACAGAGGACGGGAATAAAGTGACAGCACCTGGGGTTTGAACACTCAGTAGCTGCCTGAGAGGAGAGGTGATGACTGAGTATGTGCGACCAGGACTGAGAAGCTCTCAGCCCTGGTCGTATCCCCTGGAGATGAGCTGTAAAGACAAAAACAAAACAAAAAACCCAAAGGCAAAACTGCATTTTTCTGGTCAGTTCCACAAACCAATAAGAATAAGTGAACTTTTTCGGATGAAGAGGTAGGAGCGCTGATGGATCACTTTCGCACTTCTGATTACTACCTCAGGGAAAAGTTGGCTGGATCCTTGGGCAGACTAGAGGTAGGAGATGATACATGACCAGGGACCGTATAGGTTGTCTAAGAAAGGTTACAAGGGAGGAATTCCCACACTGGGTAGGTGATCTTATTAGAATATTCCTTGAAGAGGAAAGAGTGATTTCACAATATTTTTGGTGACAATATTTTCCATTTCCGGGGTTGCTGGTGGGTGGTAGGGGAGGGGCTTTATAGGGATTGTTTAATATTGGCTCGGTTTATTTTTATGGATGTTAATATAATTAAATGGAGAAGTGTAAACGTTAAAGGAGCATTTAACTGTTACATATTGAAGTATTATATGTATATTGTGATGTGATTGTTTGTAAAGGATGACATTTCTCTTCTCAATAAAAATCATCGTTTAAAAAAAAAAAAAAAAAAGAATAAGTGATGGAACAAGTGAACAAAAAGTTGGATGCATCAAAACATAGTACTAATAAAAACTTCACTGCAGCCACCAAAATAATAAAACAAAAATAAACCTCACACAAGTGTACAGACTTTAAAAAACACCTTTAAACCCATTACTGACACTGGACATGATAGCATCATGAAGGGGCTGCACAGTGGGATCACGGATTAAAAACACAATCTTTAAACGTCCTATTGCTTTGGTTATGCAATAGGATGTATTAACGATCTTGCCCTCTAGTGATAAAGTACTATAGGGGGACTAAATGTTAAAATAATAATGTTTTTAAGTATAAAAAAAAAAAATAATTTTAAGTTCAATCACCCACCTTTTACCATTTTACAAATAAAAAATAAATAAATGTACACATAACTCGTATGACCTATTAAGCTATATCATATTTCCCATATGCTAAACCGTGTAGAATTTTTTTTCTAAACTCCAAAACTGTAATTTTTGGTCATTTCACATTCTCTAAAATATGGGGAAAAAAAGCAATAAAAAAAGTTGCATCTATCCCAATAAAAAAAGTACACTTCAGCCCACAAAAACGCTCCTCAGTCAGATCCATAGGTAGGAGTACAATCTCCACTTCTCACAGGACCTTCTTCCCTGCTCTCCCTAGGTCAGCTCCAAGACTTCTCCCGCGCTTCGGCCACACGCCTGAACTCCTTACCCCAACACATCAGACTCTCCTCCACCTTCACTAACCTCAAAAGCAGCCCGAGAACCTACCTCTTCAGGAGCCTATAACCAACAATAACCCTGCTGCCACTGTGCTACCCCACAAACATGTCTGCTCCTCACCTTCTGTCTGTTTCCTCCTCCATTGTATACTGTAAGCCCTCGCGGGCAGGGGCTTCTCTCCCTCAGCGCCAGTTGTAAGTCATTCATCATCACCACTGTATTTGTTTGGCATATGTTATGTATGTAACTTCCCTCAAATGTCCAGCACCCCGGAATCAATGGTGCTTTAATATAAATAATCACTGACCCCTATGGAAAAAGCCAAAGTCTGCAGATAAACTGTCTTAAAGTGGTTGTCTCACTACAAGGATTGATTTTTATGTTAAAGACCCTGCAAAAACAAGTCACTTTGCAATATATTTCCATTAACAGTGTCCTACCTATTCCAAGATATCCCCTCATGTATGGGCTGCATCAGTTCCTCAGGTCACTATAGCTACAGACCTGTTTGACCTCTGCTGATAGGCTGCCAGTGCTGGTCGCTATAGCTACAGACCTGGTGTCCTCAGCAGCTAGTCACTGCAGCCAGTAAACATTGAATTCAAAAATGAAACCGAGAAAACAGGACTGAGATAAGATGAATCAATGTAGTGAGACAACCCCTTTATGGGTTATGGCTGCTTCCGCTAAAGTCAATGAAGTAAAAACTGCAGCAAATTCACACAGTGTGAACAGCTCCTAACATATGCTGCTGCTCCGATTAGCGGGCGTAACTGGCAGGAAGGGGTACGCATATGTCCACAAGTCTCCACAGCCTAACTAGCACACCTTTCATGTCAATACTATACAGATACATTCAACACAGTACGAGAAACACACAGCACACGCAATCCAACCGCCCTCCATCCACTACATAGGCACCACTGACACCGGGTGACGTACGCACTCTGCTGTGCAAATAAAAAAGGCGCGAAACGTAGTAACCCCGCTACTTACATCCCCAGCATCTGACATACACCGCGGTCTACACAGAGCACTCACCCGCTGTCACCTGTAGACACTAGAACTGACACTAACAAGATGACGGCTGGGCCTGTTACCTTCCAGAAGCTTCCCTCACCGTCATCAAAGCTTTCAGCCAATAACATTGCCGTGCGCCTGAGAAGTAGGCGGGTTGAAAAGTAACCACCAATGGGAGCTCAGCGGACCTCGGTGTGGACCAATCACGGAGAAGAATGTAAACGAGGCTTGACACGCTCTGTCGTAACTGAAATAAAGGAGACTTTGTGTTGAGTGTAAGGGAGGGCTGTAGCTTCTGACGCTGCGTGGATTGAAGACAAGTGCTGCCATGTTACTCAGGGGGAGGTCACACAGCCAGGAAGTAGAACCTCTCCTGGTACCAGCACCAAATCCTCAGAAATACCGAACCGCAGTATATGTGCTACTGTCGTGCTGTGTATTACCCACCAGGGACCAATGTAGCTGTAAATGGCAGGGATAAGCGGCCCGTGCTGGTGAAGCGGGGGCTCTGCTGTCTGAAAAGTTGTCGTGAACCCAGGATTGATAACTGATCCACAGGAGTGGAGGTCCGAGTCCTCCTGATTGGAGCAGCAGCACGCGTACTCAACCATTCCCTGTAGGACTGATGAGCAGATCCCCATTGTCCATACCCCGCCTCCGCGCCATTCACCATCCATGGGAGAGAAGGCAGAGAGACCAGATCCCCATTGTGCATACTCCACCTCTGCCCCATTCACCATCTATGGGACTGATGACGATAGCCTAGAGACCAGATCCCCATTGTGCATACTCCACCTCTGCCCCATTCACCATCTATGGGACTGATGACGATAGCCAGAACCCAATCCCCCTTGGCATACTCCCCTGCCCCATTCACCATCAGGGACTGATACGATGCCCAAACCAATCCCCATTTTGATCTCACCTCTGCCCCATTCCCATTAGGGGACTGATTGACAAAGACCAGATCCCATTTGCATACTCACCTCGCCCATTCACCAACAGGGACTGATGACGATACCGAGAAGTCCCCCTTTTCAACCCACCTCTGCCCATTCACCCTCTAGGGACTGATGACAAGCCCAAACCAATCCCCCCTTTGCAACCAACCCCCTGCCCCCTTCCCCTTATGGGGCTGAAAGACGAAGCCTAAGCCAGATCCCATTTTGGGATACTCAAAATCTGCCCATTACCACAATGGAGAAGACGATAGCCAGAAACCAATCCCCCCTTGGCATACCCACCTCTGCCCCATTCAATCTAGGGCCGGACAAGAACCCAAACTCCTTGTCATACTCCACCTCTGCCCCATTTACCATCATAGGACGATGACATACCTAGAGACCAAACCCATTGTGCATACTCCCCCTCCGCCCCATTCACCATCTATGGCTGATGAAAATGGGCCAGAGACCGATCCCCATTGTGCATACTCCCCCTCGCCCCATTCACCACAGGGGCTGATGACAAGAGACCAGATCCCATTTTCATACTCCCCCTGCCCATTCACCTCTTGGGACTGTGCGTGCCTGAACCTCCCCCTTTTGCATACTCAACCCTTTCCCATTCACCACTATGGACTGATGACAAGAGACCAGATTCCCTTGGCAACTCCCCTCTGCCCATTCCAAAACCTATGGGGACTGATGAGATAGCCTAAACCAGATCCCCATTGTGCATACTCACCCCTCCCCCCTTTTCACATGGGAGATGAAGGTAAACCAACCCCATTGGCATACTCCACCCCTGCCCCCTTTCCCCTCTATGGGGGCTATGACGAAGCCTAAGCCAATCCCAGTGCAACTCCCCTTCCCCATTCACCATCTAGGGACTGATACGTAGCCTAGAGACCAGATCCCCATTGTGCATACTCAACCTCTGCCCCATTTCCCCTCTATGGGGGCTGATGACAAAAGACCAATCCCATTGGCATAAATCCACCTCTGCCCCTTCACCATCTATGGGGCTGATGCAACCGGGCCCTCCCCAAATTCCCTACCAAACCCCTGCCCCATTCACCCTCTTGGGACTGATACGAAGCCCAAGACCAATCCCCCTTGTGCATCTCCACCTTTCCCCCCCACCACATGGGCTATGGTAGCCAAGACCAACCCCTTGTGCATCTCAAACCCTCCCATTTTACCACATGGACTGATGACAAAAGACCAGACCCATTTTGGGAACCCACCCGCCCAATCCCCTAGGGACTGTAAACAGAACCAGATCACCAAAGGCAACCCACCCTCCCCATTCCCTTTGGGACGATGACATAGCCTAGAGACCCAAACCCCAATTTTGATACTAAACCCTGCCCCATCACCATCTATGGGCTATGACAAAGACCCGATTCCCT